>DWLS01002197.1:0-18779 GCA_018246255.1 Pachliopta kotzebuea
GACATGAGTAAGAAAGGGGTAACCGATGAGATGACGGCTGATAGGCGAGACTGGGAGAGAAGAACATGTTGTGCCGAGCCTACATAAAGTGGGACCAGCACAGGAGAAAGAAGATTCGTCCACTGCTGGACATAAAGCTACTCAATAATGGAGGAATTTAAATCGTCTCCCACTACGCTGGCCCAATGTGAATTGGTTGGGAATCAGAGCCTCGTTTTTGGATTACATTACGAGCAGGTGAGATTGGTTTGGGTCTCGTAGGGATGTAAAGTGTTGTATGTAACTACTTACATTCAAACTACCTCATTAGCTATAAGTATCTGTATAATAAATAAAAACAAAGCTTTAGTTTGATAATTCTTGCTTCTAAATTTCACGGATAATTGAGTGAGAACGTTGAGATCATTTTAGGTTATTTTCATACCATTAGTCTATATGTTAGTAATGGTTAGTAACAGTATACTGCGATTTGTTACATGTCTTAAAGCACGTGATTATAGTTTTTATTAAACTGTGTATTATACTAACTGCACATAAATGGAAAAATTCATTGCTACAGGCCGGATTAGAACCTGGTACCTTCGGAGTGGAAGCCAGGCTTTCAAACCATTAGGCTATCACGAGTTTATGTACTACGTTAGTTCAATTACAAAGCTTCAGTTTTATATCAAGGATATAAGGAACATTATTCTCGCATACAAAACAATATTCCTCATGAGTTCCTTATAAGAACATGGAGCTAATGATTCTTCATCAGATCATATGCTGCCATATCACTTTATATCCAGTTCATTAAACTTAAGTTTACTACAAAAAGCTTTACATAAAATCATTATAAAAACTCTAATATTAAAGTAAGAGGACAGTTAGGTCATTAGATAAAGCTGATTTTTTTACTGATGATAAGTAAGATTTTTTTGTTAGTTGTAGGGGTAAATAAAGCGTCTATTTCTACTATTTAACTGTATATAACGTTACTATGTTCTGATTTGAGGGTTGTTGTAGCTGATGATATTATTGGGGTGATGAGACTTAACATGTGTCAAACTGACGAGGAAGGTGTTTTGTTTGTTCATCAGCTGATAGACATCAACTGCTAGATGTTAGCATCCCCCAATAGAGGATTTGAACCGTCTCCCACCTCACTAGCCCAATGCGAATTGGTGGAGAGACAGAGCCTCATTTGCTCATTAGCAGGATGCACTTTGGGAAGGTGAGGTTGAATTAGATCCCGTGGAAGTTGTGTGGATTCTCTTTACAACCTCAAGCTGTTTATGTCATCTTTGTCACCACCACATGAGTTTTATATTACTTTAATTGCAGAACAAGTACGTAAGACATATTTAACTTAAAGATGGTATATGAAAAACGTCGTGAAGTTTTGGCAGCATGGTTCAAGATCTACGCGAGATCATCACACTACATAAGAATCAATAAATATAGACATATAACAGATAACACTAAAGATGTGTAGTAGGTTGCGGAGGTTTGATACTGATAGGTCTTCTCAAAGGTGATGATATTCCTGTGAATCTGCAGCGTTGAGAACATACCATGTTTTAGCTTGCACATAAAAGTATTTTGTGGGATATCTGTTTACTGCCTAATGTCTCATTTTCCACATTCTAACTTCCTGTTTCTTATTTGGCGGAAGAAGAGTAGACGTGAAGATGGAACTCGGTGAGAGGATTTGCGTGGATAGCATCGTCTCTCTGATGAGTGACGATAAGAGTCTCCCCATCTTTACTAAGTTTGCTAGAGAAATTATACAGAAAGTGATAAATTGGAACAAAACGTTAAACGACTAAGTAAGAAAACAATGTAAAAAATTAAAGATGTAAGAGAAAAATGTAAAATTATATATATATTAAATAACAGAAATAAATGTAAAATTGGAATAGCGAAATATAGTAAGCAAGGAAATGTATATATAGTATGTAAAAATTATATCCAATAGTAAATAATGTTAAAGAAAATAAAAAGATGATGACAAAATTGTAAAGATGAGGTGGTTTTTGGAATGAGAAGCGATGCGTGGATGAAGAAATAAGGAATGGAAGTAAGATAATATGGAGTGAAAGGATAGAATATGGAAAGATAGGAAGTAAATAGAAAAAGGAAAAATTAATAAAATAAAGAAATCAAAATCCCTTACCCACAACACGAAGGGGAACGAGTAAATTAACAAAACTATATAACTTCTTTTGTATCGTTCGTTTCTACGTATTGACAGGTTCTGGCGCGGTATGTACTGTCGACATGAAGGTGGGGTGCACCCTCGTGAGCCGCTCGGTGACCTGCTCCCTGCGGCCGTGGAGCACTCCACAGCGCTGGCACACCACATCAATTACCTAGCCAAGGTTGCACATTACACTATTTATATAATAACTGAATTGAAGAAGATCCAAGGTGTCTTCATATGGACAAAGCATTGGTTTAGTTCAGTAGATAAAAATAGGCTGATATGATGATGATGTTATTCACTGTTTTCGCTTTTACTTGTTAAAGATATTGAGTATCGAAATAAAATCTAAATGCCAAGAGAGTTCTATAAAAAATGGCGAAATTTCTCTGGAGTCATGTATTGTCCATAGACTACGACAACTGTTTACCTACGAGGGGACTATGTCTTTTTGTCACCTCAGCGATAAATATATTAATTAAAAGATCGTAAACTTCCTCCTGTGTATTAAAATAACAGTTTTGAGTTGGTTCCAAATATTAGATGATCTACTTTTGACAAAATTTATGACGCCAATGAAATTTCGTAATGACTGTGGATTTGAAAATACATGTAAAAGTAACCTTCGCGAAATAAAGCTTGCTAATCTTAAAGCGATGAATGAGTCACTTTCTTGAACCTTATTTATAAGTTGAGGGGTAGTAATGTATAATAATATTGTATTTCTGCAGAGGATCTCGACCTTCAGGAGCCTCCTGTCAGGCAGGAGGGAGGACAAGGATAGAGCCGTCGCTGTGGTCAACTATCAGAACGGGAAAGTTGATACCGGGGAGATTGAAACGAAGACCGGGGCATTGCTGATAGACAACAAGTATGTACCGAAACCTTGATTTTCGTGTGAAATCTTACGTGGATTGCAATTGCACATCTGTCTTTTTTTTTTAATTTTTACAGACTACTGTACGAGTCAAGCGGCGGTCTTTCGGAACTGGAGTGCGCTAATCACGATCACCCTCTTAAGGAAACTCACCGTACCATCGCCAAACCCAATAACATACCTCTCATAACTGAGGTAAGTTAGATATAGGTGCCCTGTCGCTGACAGATTCGGGGCATCCCATTCATAACGGCTGATGGCTGTCGCGGTAGGTTTAGTGGGTAGGGGCCGCCCAGGCCGAGTCCCACACACCCCTCCGGGTCCACCCAAGGCACCGGCGGAACGTCCGTAAAAGGATTCCCCGCGTAAAAAAAAAAGTTTGATATATAAATATTTGTTAACACGATTGGGGTTAGACTTAGTCAATAAAAATTTTGGGATCTCTTCTCTTCTATTGTGTTAACTGACCCATAGGCGGAGGGGCTAAGCGTTTGCCTTGTATCATGAAGGTCTTTGTTTCGATTCCGTAAGCACAAGTTGTGCTAGCAACGATTCTCACGTCCAGCTGCTGTTTCTGCTGTGAATATATAGATAGATAGTTTAGACTGTTTTTTGTTCCACAAAAAACACACATACATATACATGGACAAACAAAACATTAAATATACAAATACAAACATATTCAGAAATTTGAAGACTAAATACGAACAGAGAAAACGATTTGTGCGTGCTGCAGTCGGAGCATTAAAACCTAGCACATTTCACTTTCCTCGGCCTAATTGTCACTTGTGATGCTGTTTGAATATTCTCTATTACACTAACTCCTAGTGTAATTAGCGGGAGTGTCACTGGCAAACGGGTGATCATAATTTTATTCAACGTTTAACAGAAAGCGGAGGATTCGATTCCCGCGAGCTTAGCAGTGCTCGAGAGCGAGGTGAACACTGTTGCCCTCGACTGGAAGAGCATCAAGAACGTTACCGAGTGCAGCTGCTCCACACCGCTGGACCACTACAGCAGGAAGGTCTGTGTCAATTATACATTTCTTTTTCATCTAACATTTATTATCAATTTCATCAGATTTTAACGATGAAGAAATGGATGTGATGTGAATCACTATTTCGGATTTCTGGCATTGATAGCAGAATAACAGCGATTTTGTAATGTCAACAAATTTAGTTAACTAAACGGGTTTATAACCATCTAGCTAGCAAACTTCATAACAAGTGGCCAAGGTTAACCAGAGAGGTAAAGCTAGCCAAGTTTTTGCACATCTGAATAAAGCCAGAAGCAAGTGTTTACCATACTTTATTAAAGAGTAGGTGGTTTGGAAAGAGCACCAGTTCTCTTTTCAGAACCGCGATATCGAAGATCCAAATTGCCGTAATGATCGCCGACCTTCGGAAGAAGATGTTATCCTAAGAAAAAGAAGAACTAAAGAGTAGCTGTTTATAATTAACGTTATGATAGGGAACTTGTAAATTAATATTCAGAATGGGGTTCTTGCTTATGGGAATTCATAACGTTTTTGCTCTTCCCTCAGGATATTACTATGTAAGATTTGATTGTCAAGTAGAGAATGGAGATGTCGGGAGTCGACTAACGCGTACGAACCCTTCATTTTCCTCATCATGAACAAACAAAAACGTAAATGAAATACGGTGTACTTATGATCTGAGAGGCGATGCCTGAAAGATAAAGCAACATAGTAAAGGAATGGAAGATGGCACTGGCAATCCCAGAAAAGAAGAGAGGAAGAGGACGGTCCCCCTTGATCTGGTGGACTAGTATGGTCAATATAGTTAAGAAGTCCCAATTGCCTGAACCGATAATCCAGGACAGATTGTATTGACGCAAAAAGATAAGAGCCGACCCCAACTAACGTGGGAAGAGGCAAAGAAGAAGATGAGTAAAGGAATGGAAGATGGAAGTGGAATGAAAGGGAAGAGAAATTTAGGGAAAGGAAAGAGAGAGAAATTTTAAAGAAATTAAAATAAAAAGCACATTAGGATCCTTACTCAAAAAACGAATGGGAAATGCGATAAAAAACGCTTAAGTGATCGCGTTGGCGACTTTCAAGTGGTGTATTAATGTTGATTTGTACCGCAGCACCACTGCTGGGGCTGTGGGCGCTGTGTATGCACTCGGTGCGTCTGCCGTCGAGCTCCTCTCCCCGCCCTCGCCGCCCCCCGCCAGGTCCCACTCTGCGCTGCCTGCGCACCCTCCTCACCAGGTCAGTAAGCTCACACACCAACAAAACGAACCACTACTGACCCACGATCACCATAATAACGAACAAGTAAATTTAATTCCGTGTAAATAGTATTTAGTTGCTATTTATGTAAAATAAAAATTCAGGAAATTATTTGACTATCTTAAGATCTGTATGAAAGATGATGATTGTTTTTATATAGTCTTGCTTAGACTTTAAAGCATATATTCAATTTATCAGCCGATAGATGCCCACTGCTGGACATAGACTACCTCCCAATATTGGGGGGTACCTCGAGCAGGTGAAGTTCCCTTGGCTCCTATGAGTTCTGCAAAACCCCTTACAGCCTTTACCTAAAGTATATGTGAAATAATGCAAATAATTTTTTCAGATGTTGCAACACCTGCTAATTAGAATTAAGATGATGAATATAATAATAAAACAAATTAAAAAAAGAAACACAGTAATAATTAAGAATATATATATATTTTCCGTAACGTAAGTAAAGGATTGTAAATATGAGTTATTAAGCACAATGCATTTACTTTTCAATTTAAAAAAAATGCAGTATTTCAGAATAAAAAGATTTTTTCGTATATCTATAGTGTAAAAGGACAAAAAAAACACCTCCATTTTGTGCCACAGATAAAAATTATTGTGATCGTAAATATGCGTAGTAGTAAACAGTTCATGTTCTCTCTGCTGGAGAGAGAAGGCGAAGAGCACAATGTGGTGCAGTGTACAGCATCTTAACCGGCACCGATTTTGGTATGCAGTGAAAAAGAAAATTACAAAAGTATTCCATGACTTTAGTTAATGTGAAATTAATGTTTGTGATGTGTTATTACATTCTCCAATTGATGCCCACTAATGGACGTGGGCCTACTCATTATTTGGTAGTAATTGCCGAGGGAAGTATTCTGGTGAAGATCAAGATAAAACCCTTTCCATGTATTTGTGTATTCTATCCAGATTCTAACGGAAGTATTTGTCATTTACGTGTATAGATGAATGTATAATCCATGTTGTTTATACATTGTAAATAATTATGTGGTTATAAAATAAATATTTTAAGGTTATACAAGTGTTTTATTGTAATTGTTGTAATAAGGTAAATTTTATAATATTAACGCTCAAATGGTACAAGTGGCGCCATCTAGTTCTAATCTGGAAAGATTCCTGCGATGCTCTCTTCCCTAGTGTCATCTTTGCAATGGGTGTGCTAACAAAATAAAACTGTTATGTTAGTATTTCTATCATTTAAATAAACTAACCACTTCAACAGTAACTACCTAGAGATATTCGCTATACCTACAGCTTCTAACAGTGCGTTTCTGAGTTTAAAAGATTTTATACTTCATGAAATTACTGGTAACGAGTTACTTACCCTTAAGGCGTGGGAAAATGTTCAACATGGTAATGTTTATATCATAGTAAGAAGTTATGCTATATGCTTAAGCCCATCACAGATGTACGAAGAAAAGAAAAAGAAAACCTTTAGCTGTTATTTTATAAACTAGTACATTTATTAGGTTTGATAGTTACCAAAGGAAAAATAAAGATTTTTGAGTAGGTGTTATCCTTCACAGCTGCTAAGCTGCAGCATGTGTTAAGCTTAACCTCAGTGAACAACTAAGTTATCATGACTTCAGAGTAGGTAAGAATGAGAATAAAAAGAATGAAATTAATAAATTATTTATTTTAGGAGATATAATAAGCTATAATTGCAAATGATATAATACGTCTATATTTACAACTAGGTATGCAGAATATCTCTGCGCTATTGGTACTCCATGCTGCAGAGTGTTTTGTCCATGTTTGAAGAGTGCTATAGCTAGAATAATTAGATAATTTAATTAGAATAATTAAGGTAATGAGATGATCCCATGTTTAGAGGCGACGAGCACAATGTGATGCAGTGTATATTCTCGAAACTATCACGTGAAAGAACGTTCGGAATGTCGGTTTGAAGAAATAAAATATCTGCAAATATAACGTTGATTAAACAGAAATCGATCACATTAAGAATAAATATTAGAATTGGTAAATTGAAATGATGATTTAATCATCGTTCCTTCGATTACTAAATTCAGCGGTTTGCCGTGATTCACATTGGATAGTCGGTCCTTTGATAGGATAAAGATCCTCTCAAAGACAAATATTTTACCCATTAATGGTTCAATTATTTCTTCTTAATTTGCTGTAACTCTTTCCTAGCAGTTTTTTCGTATCTTTAATACTTTTTTCTGTTTCAATTAACGTTGCTTTAGCAGATGTCTGCAGAGGACTTATCATCGTGTCCACATGAACTATTATTTCATTGCAATGTTGTTGAAAAACAGATAAAGAGTTATGCAGGCAAGATTCCAAAGCATTGTTTGCTTGTTCTAGGAATGAACTCATCTCTATCGCTTCGATGGCTGAATGATTTCCGCCTTCATGCAACAATTTTATACTTGAAATGAAGCTGAGGTTCGAAACCATAGCTTTAAGGATGCGATTTTTTATAACTTTATTACATGATTCAACCTTCGGATTCAAACTTTCTTCAAAAAGTTGCCGATGTTTTGCTAGTCGTATGGAGTAACTCATAACTTTTAATCTCTTAACTTCAACATCAACTTCGGCTGCTTCTAGCTCTTTCATTCCCTTTTCAATATTATTAACCCATATATTAAGTGGATGTAGTCCAGGTGTATCCAATGTTATATATTGCGACACTTCCACTGGAAAACTTTTGGAAAAATCATCTATTGCACCCAAGTGAGATTGTAAACATTGCTCGTGTTTTGTAATTTCTGCCAAGCGTAAATCGCGAGTTGCACTCACTCTTTCCCTGCTGATATCAAGCGACATCATCTTTAATGAATATCGTTTAATTAACGGGGAAGATCGTTCCTTCACCCATAAATTAATTTGCTGTTCAATTTTTCCAGTAATAAATTGTAAATTGTTTTCGATTTGTTCTAGAAATCCATTTCTCCAATTTGACAGGGCCTTCACTTGTAGTTCGATTTGAAATATTTCTTGTGCGAACGCATCTTTCAACTTATTTCCAGAAAAATCAAGACGTGCGTCTTTTAAATTGTCTTCTTCATTTATTAAAGGAAAAGTTGGTATAGGATGTGTATACAAAAATAAATCTAATTCAGCTTTAACAGTATTCGTTAATGGAATACGTACATTTTCAAACTCATTCAATCGTTCTATTTCAGCATTGGTATGTTTTAAATACTCATCTGATTTTTTTTGAAGCAATTTGTCTAGAACATCATAACACTGATTTAAATGAACTACATCATTTGCAGTCGCTAATTGGTCCAAAGCAACGTTAAATGTGACTTCATTTGCGAGCTCCATCGAGTCATTTCTACTCACAAGGTCCTCGACAGCAGCCAATGTAAGTTTCTGTGCGAGAGCTATACGTATCATATGATTATCCCAAAGATGAGATGCTTCATGTATCAGTAAATACGTAACATTTAATTCGTTTCCAATAAAAATTAGCTTTTTTTGTGCCAATTTTATGTATTTATTAAATTCAGAAAATTTTTTACTTATGTCAGTTGTATGATAAAAAGTTATATCCGCTAAATGCTTAATTATTTCATCCACCTTTTCATCCAATACTTTAACAACATCTCTCCAAGAATCTTTATTGTGTATTGTATCGTAATAACCAGTACGCTTATGGAAGTCCTTGAGTATGTCTAAAAAGTTTTTATATAAGTTGGCGATGGATTTTTGATATTCATCTGTTAGTGTTGTTATGAATATATCAAAATCTTTTTCATTTGTTATTTCCTTATTAAGTAACAATTCATCAGGGTTTACTTTTAAATCAGCACTTTTAGATCGTTTACGAACGGTACGGATGTCACTTGGGCAATGCAGAGCACTGCCGCCGCGTTGTGTCATCGCTACTCCAAGGCTGAGCTGGTTAACCAAAGAACGAGCTTTCCTCTGACTTTGATCTGCTTGACCAAGCAACTGCGTTACCAATTCGAAATAGGCTGAGTAATTACTTAATAACTGTTGGTTCACTTCATACATTTTATCATCAAACTCTTTAAGTACATCTTTTGGAGATATGTGCCCAATATCTATTATACTACGAAAACTATCATGAAGTACTTTTTTTAAATCGTTAGCGCGTTCTCTTTCTAGTTTCATGGCTTGTTCTTTAAATTCACTAATATCCTGAACTCTTGCGTTTATATTTTTTCCAATAGTTATTAAAGTTTGTGTACGATCTTTGCTTGAAAGTGAACCTTCGATCGATTTACGCCTTTTTATCACACAATCTATGTCGCATTGATTATTATTAATATTACTGAGTAGTGTCTCTGCTAGGGCTCGGATTTTCGTTTCTACTTTCTTATTGATTAATTCAGTACTACTTTTTAAATGAATTACAGCTTTAGTATGTTTTTCTTCTCTTTCCTTAAGATACTTTGCGAGAATAGGTCCGCCTCTCGTCGGGTTCCACTGGTAAGGTAACACAGTCACTGCTGCTGCGTCATTTTCACAACCTTCTATGGACTGTTTAACCTTCAGCTTCTGGACACATTCGCATTTGTATTTATTTTTCTTGTTAAAACTATTCTCTTTGTTGAACATCTTAGTCGATTATATTACGACTGACAACAGAATTCACTCAAGTCAAATTATTGACATTTGTACTATGCATTATATAGGAACTCTTCTTATTTATTTAAAAAATATAAAATCTACTTAAATAGTCTATAAAATGTTAAATAAACGGAACACATAATAGTTACGGCTATTATTACGAAATTTTAAAATCGATCGTCCTTTTTAAGTATCAGTTATATGTATGTGTATAATATAGTAGGGAAACAAGAATGGTGTCCTGTAAGAAGATGCCTGTCTCTCATCGGGCGCGTTCCCAGGTGGCGCATAAGGGAATGCCTTTCAGATATGAGGGGTACCGAGGAAATCAAATACTCGACGCGGACCAAAACTGGCCTGTGTGTAGCATGTGCGCAGTGCACTCAGTACTGGACAGGAGCCGATAAGATGGACGTGGAATCGAAAGAGTGCTGTATCAGAAAACCGCCAGCGGACCAAGAGGATACTGCAAAAAGACGATATTGCAAACTTTGAGGTAGTAGGGAAGTAACTGTGAGGGCAAATTTTAAAAATTATCTATCCCAGGAGGGTGCCAGTATAGGAGAATCCCGCCCCGAGCCGTCTTCGGACGATGAGGGCAGTCCTTCGTATTTTAGGGGTGGCGGGAGCAAAATTTTGCAAGCCACTTTTAATAGATTGGGAGTAGGTAGCAGACCCCTTCAAAAAAAGGGACTTAATTAAACGGACGCCCCTGGAGGCATCAAGAGAATCTAAGAGACCCAATACATTAACGGATAGCGGTGCGCTGGGAAAGGAACACGCTTGTTTAAGCTCTAGAGAGAAGATACCTGAAGACGCAGTAACTCCACTGATGATACCAATAAATAAAATATCAAACCAAAAAATATAATGTTCAAATAAAACGTCTTGATGTATAAATTATTTTTATCTATTAACGAAATATATAATATCTATTAAAATAAGGCAAGTAACTTTAAAAATTAAAATAACATTAAAAATTAATAATGCACCTACTGAAATATAATAGCAATTATAAAAAGTTATAAAGAAAACTTTTAAAGATGTTTATCCACATTTCCAATAACACTGGAAATAAAGTAAACCCTAAATTCTATAAAATATCATTATTATCATCATAATCATTATTAGCCGAAAGACTGTCAAAGACTATTGATACAAATCTATGAAGGAACATCTCCCGCTATTGCTTTCGCAATGTCTTTCTTGTCTATCACACGATCAAAATAACGTAATTATTCTACTTCTTATTACGCTGCTGCGGCTTGTTTTTATTTAATTCTTTTTTCATCTTATCTCTGCCTCTCTCGGCTACTTCCTCGACTGCAGTGAGCAGAGGTTTCATCATCGTATCCACTTGTACAACTATTTCATTTTGGCGTTCTTTCAGCACATCGGAGGCTTTATTCATACAAGTTTCCAAGGCACGGCTTGTGTTAATCAATTGGGTAGTGATCTCCACTGCTTTGGGAGCCGATTGGCGTCCGCCTTCGTTGAATAGTTTCAATTTAGATACGAATTGGAAATTTGAAACTCTCATCATTTGGATGCGGTTTTCAATGTTATTTTTTAATAAAACAAAGGTAGGTTCCAAACTCTCTTCAAAAAGTGCTCGGTGTTTAGTTAATCTAGCGGCATAACTCATCATTTTCAGTCTCTTTACTTCTTCATCAACTTCAGGCACTGAGAGTTTTTCTATTCCCTTTGCGATGCCATCAATCCATTGGCAAATTGGATATAAACCAGGAGCATCTAACGTGATATGTTCCGAAACTTCAGCAGGTAATTCATTAATCAATTCATTTTCTATTTTTAAGTGAGTCTCGAAACAGGCATCTTGTTCTAGGAGTTGTGCTAAGCGTAATCGTCTTGCTGCAATCACGCGTTCTTTACGAATTTCATGGGACATTATCTTCATTGAACGCCGTTTAAGTAACGGAAGCGTTCGTTCACTTACCCAAAAACGTAATTGACGATCAAGTTTTTCTGAGAGTAAATTCAATCGATTTTCAAATTTTTCTAAAAATCCGTTTCTCCAATTTCTTAGCGCCACCTCTTGATATTCCGTCAGGAATATTTCACGGGACAAAACGTCTTTTACCTTACTCCCACAAATATGTAGTCGTGTGTCCTGTGCCGAGTCGTCTTGATTAATTAACGGAAAAGTTTGTATTGGATGTTTTCTAACAAATAAGTCAAATTCAGTCTGAACTGTATTTTTTAAAGGAACTTCTAGATTTAAAAATGCGTTTAATCTTTCTATTTCAGCATCACTGTGTTGTAAGTATTCATCGGCTTTTTGTTGAAGCATTGTGGTGAGAATATCATAACACTGGTTTAGTTTTACTACATCATTTGAAGTCACCAATTGCTCTAAAGCTACGTTAAAGGCGACGTCAGTGGCAAGTTCTGTCGAGTCATTTTTACTTACAAGTTCTTCGACTGCAGCCAATGTTAATTTTTGTGCGAGTGCTACCCGCATCATGTGTGCGTCCCAAAGGTGAGATGCTTCATGTAAAAGCGAATACGTATTTTCTAATTCAATATTTACTGAATTCAAACTATTTTGTACTTTTTTTATGTAATTGGCTAACTCAGAAAAATTTTCACTACTATGCATTGTGCTTTGGAAATTAATATTCGCCAGATGTGCGATTGGTTTCGCAAGATCTAACATTGAGGTTCCATTTCTAGATGATACTTCCTTATCTATACAACATGGATCCCCAACACCATTGTACAAGTCATTAAAGTTATCAAAAAAATCTTTATATAATTTTGCAATCGCTATTCGGTATTCTTCTGTTAAAGTTGTAACGAAAATTTGTATGTCCTTGGTATTGTTAGGTTTCGTTTTAATAGTTAAATGAGATGAGTCAGTTTTTATATCAGCACTTCTAGATCGCTTACGGGCGATGTGATTATCACTTTCACAATATAAAGCACTACCTCCACGTTGCTTTGTTACTACTCCAAGTCTAAGTTGGTTAACTAATGAACGAGCTCTTCGTTGGCTATGATCTGCTTGAGCGCGCAATTGTGTCTCCAATTCAACATAGGCTGAACAATTACTTAATAACTGCTGATTCACGTCATAAATTTTATCATCAAACTCTTTAATCATATCTTTCGGAGACATGTGACCAACAGCCATAGTATTTCGGAAATTATCATGAACTACTTTTTTCAAATCGTCAGCGCGACCCTTTTCCAACTTCAGAGCATGCTCTTTAAATTCATCTATGTCCTGAAACCTAGTTGATATAATATTTTCTATACTATTTAACGCTGCTTTGTAAATATCGTCCGACATCGGACCTTCCATTGAATTATATTTTTTTATGAGACAATCTATGTCGCATTGGTTATTGTCAATATTGCAGAGAAGCCGTTCTGCCAAGATTCTGATTTTTGTTTCAATTTCCTTATTGATTAATTCCGTACTAATCTCCAAACTTTTTAGAGTTCGAAAGTGGTTTTCTTCTCTTTCTTTTAAGTAGTTAGCAAGAATAGAGCCGCCAACCTTCGGAGTCCATTGGTAAGGAAGCGCAGCAACCGCTTCCGCATCATCTGCACAACCAATTGCGGAAAGTTTAGTTTTTGGTTTCTGAACACATGGGCATTTATGTTTGACTTCTCTATTATAATTGTATTTTTTGTTGAACATCATTGTAGTATAAAGTAATAACAAAAAGGCAAATTATTGACACTGTCTAAAATAGTCATAGATAATGATATTCATATTTACTTCATATAAAATTTATGATAAATTTTAATGTATTTATTGTTTATGCCAGTTTTAATATGATATTAATAAAAGTATAATTTTTTTATCAACTAAGTGCTAATCTAATACCTCAACTTTCATCGTGTTAAGTGACATTGATGTACTGGAAAGTTATGCTTAATAATCCACAATACCCAGGCTCCCGTTTTGTAAAATGCAGAAGTGAATAAAGTAGTTATAGCGATATATTAAAAATATAAGAAAGATTGTTGGCTAGCCTGGTTTAAAGAAATCTTACCAACAACCAATATTTTCATGTTATCCCGTCAGAGAACTGGGATCCTCAAATTACAAGACAACTGTTTTTATTTATTTGATAAGACTAAGAGGCGAGCATGGTCTTCATCTGATGGTAAGTGATACGCCTGCTCGTAACAACGAGGAGCTGGTTAAGATGGTATACACAGCAGCTCATTCAGCTCGTCGCCTTGAGACGTAAGGTATTCTCATTACCCCAGAAATTTCACAACCTACAGCATCTTTCAAAGATTTGATGAGTGCTGTTTCGGTGAACACAATAATGTTTGCGCATTACTATTTAGCAGTAGAAACAGGAGCTGCGGTAGTCTTAATGCTTAGAGACTTTAATTACCTAATTACTAAGATATGACGGTGTTGACACAACTTATTACTAACATTATTCTGTATTACCTACTATAAAAACTTATATATTTTTTACAAAATTCCTGTATATTGTGTACATTTAAAATATTAAAGCGATTTCTAAAGATACATTTTAGACAATATATTTTACGTTTGAATATTACCAGCTTAACAATATTGCAAAAATAATTGGCAGTTTGTTTTTCGATAGCGAATTTAATTGCTCAAACTGTTTCGTGTTTCAGATATTGTAGTTTGGAAAATGAAGTGTAAACTAGTGCTACTGTTATTCCATTTGCTAACAGTAGCAATTGTTGGCAATGAAAAAAAAGATTTACAGGAAAAAAACCGTTTGTTAGGACTGGATACGGTTCATGAAGTAAAAATAGATAAAGATACGATTATAACCAGGAATTTGAAAATAGACAAGAGAGAGAAGCGGATAGGTTTGTTAAGTCATTTTGTCGCTGCTTATTCTGCTTTTTGAATATTCGTGGTAGGTTTCTGAAGGTCGTTTAGGTAAGTACTACCGCAGCTCCTGTTGCAGCCGGCAAACATTACTGTGTTCCGGTTTAAAAGGTGCTGTATGCTAGAGAAATTACTGGGTACCGAGACCTAATAACTTATGACGAGCGCAATTTGGTGCTGTGTATAACATCCTCACTAGCAGCGCGTTGTTTTGAGCAAGCGTATCACTTATAATCTGTTGAAAACGTTTCTGGTCTCGTCGTGGAATAAAAACTATCAGTAACTTAGACTTTTTCAGATTCTTCTCTCCGTTGGTTAAGTACATTTTCTGCTGCGAATCTGTTAAATTTAAGTTACTTATTGATTCTATGGATCAATCGGAGGTAGACCATCGTCCTATGAAGGTGCCGGGAAACCGCTGGATGTAGAGTGAGAAGAATAGAAGAGCAGGATTTATTAGAGTGGAGATCTGAGGGAAATGCCTATACCCAGTTGTGGGCGATGATGACATTAATTCTATAAGTCTTGATGCTTCAAAGAATGAATTGAATGTATAACATTCCATCATACAATTTAATTATTGTCATATAAAATCAATAGTTACTTTACTACATGTAAATATGTATGTAAGTTGTGTAGAAAACTTAAATAGTATACTGTTTTTCTTTTCAGATAAAACCAAAATAGAGGAAGTAACGGAACCCAACTGGTCATACAGCTCGTTCTCGCAGGAAGTTTCACCTCATGTCCAGCAATTTAAGAAGAACATGACGGAATGCTTAAAAGAAGTTCAGGAGAAAGATAAAAAGACTATAAAACGACTGTCACCGAAAATGGAATCGCCTGTACATGGAGAATGTCTCATCGCGTGCGTCCTGAAGCGGAATGGTGTAATAAATAATGGAAAGATTCATAAAGGTAATTTTTATTTACCGTGGTAACTGATGGTATGTTTCTGTTGCCTGATATCCTCTGGATAGGTTACTATAGCCATGCCATTTGTATGTTTCGGTTGAAAGGGTATTGTAGCTAGTGAAATTACTGGAGTAATGATCTACTGGTGGTAGGTCTCTGTTACGGAGACTATCTAGGAAGGTATCACCGCAGCTCCTATTGCAGCCGACAAATAGTACTGTGCTAACATTACCGAGTTCCGGTTTGAAGGGTGCTGTATGCTAATTAAATTACTGGAGTAACGAGATTTAACACCTCAAGGTGACGAGAGCAATGTGGTGTTGTATATACTTTCTTAACTCCGTATTGTTCTGCGCAGGCGTATCACTCATTATCAGGTGAACGGCTTGCTCAAGTCGTATAAAAAAAGGACTTTATATCACAAGAATACAGTCATTTGACTATGTGTATCATCATATACCATACAAGTGAAATGTCTCATTCTTCATCAGTCGATAGACGTCCACTGCTGGGCATTGGCCTTCCACAATAGTGAAGATATTTGGGCTATCTTCCACCATACTGGCTTAATGTATGTTGGCTTAATCAGAGCTTCCTTTATTGATTATCAAAGTGCAGGGACCATGAGGTTCGCCTGGGTTCTGGTTTGATTGTTTTATCTTTATTTAATAGAAGAGAAATTCGTTTATATGATTTAGATTTTTTATTGTTTCCAAAATTATTACAATGCTTGATTTTTATTCTCTCCTACTAATGTTTAAATCTTGACATATTTACAAATACCTACAGATTACATAAAATATTTTGACTTCAGATAAATTATTGCAACTGGTGAGTAAATTTTTCGCAAGGGATACTAAACTGATGAAGAAATTGGAGAAAAATCTCAACCGTTGCATCGAACTGAGCTCCAAGAGCAAGGACGAGTGCACGATGGCCTCGCTTCTTAACTCCTGCACCAATGAGATTATGTCCATCAATAAACAAAAAATACTTGTTAATTATTAAACATCAGATATCACTGTGTCTAAGTTTATCAATAATTAAAAAAATATCAGTTTTATTGCTTCAAAACCATTTAAATTGTATGATTGCTAGTCACATTTTTTTCAAGTTTATGATCACTGAAGGCATTCCTCAATATCCAAACTTGATATGACATGTTCTCGGAATTGAACCTGGCACCTCTGTATGCCCGAGCATAAGCTCGTTTATTCATTGTGCAATGAAAGCAGTAAAACCTTTGCTAACATACCTCTATGTAAAGACTGAACTGACAGAAGAACTTGAAATGAAAAGTTCTTGTAAATACTTTAATATACTCCTCAATCTGATATTTCTTCTTCACTTTTAACAGTCCCCATATTTAAGTTATTCTGGGAATTCAGAACCGATAAAATAGCTCGATAAGCACATGATGCATCTACTTTCCTCATAGAATTAAGTCTCTCCACTACATGTCTACCGAAGAACCAGTACTGAATGTTATTATCAGGGGAAGGAACATCTGTGAGTGGTTTCATTGCCCTAAGGAGATCATCTATAAAACTAAAACACAAGTCTTTTTTCTTAGTTTTCTTCAAAGGTGGCTTAAAGCACCGCCTAGGTCTATCCGTGCGCCTACCGCGCTGTCTTATACCAAGATGTATATCTTCAATGTCAGATTGTGGTTCCTCTTTCACTTCTATACTCTTCTGTACATTGTTTATATCTTGCAGCAGTGGTTGATATTCCTAAAATTTATTTAAAAATATATTAACATATTGTATGTAAGGATTCTCAGTAGAACAGCAACAGTAAAAGAAAGTTTTACCCTAAAATTGGTTGTATCATCCCTTTTGGAGACCTCTCTTAAGAACTGTAATGGTCTCCAGAGTGGCCAGCATGGTACATAAACTTCTTCTGGCGACTGTGCAACCTCTTTAGATTTTTCCACACGTCGCAAGTTGTGATTAAATGTACTCCTAATATTAACCCAGCGATCTCTTACTGAACGAGCTGGAAAACAGAATCTAGATTTTATTAATCATATTCTTGTTTTTTAATAACTAAACAAACTATGTTATTTGTTTATTATTAAACTATAACAATGTTGCAGAAATGGTTTTCAATTTGATGTAAATAGAGGAAATAGCTTTCTGACATGCATTAGATTTGGTGTTTAAATTACTTATTAGTAATATCTTGTGTTTTATTCAATACAAGAGCATAATATTATCACAATTATACTAAAAAATATATTCATTTTCAATTCCAGTGCATTGAATTTACTAGATGAGGATGTCTATAAGCTGATTAATAATTTATATAAGGACATATTATTCTAAACATTATTGCTTTTTAAATTGTGTAATTGTGTAATTAAGGTTAGTTTTCATCAATTTAAAAAACAGACGCACCAGAATAGCCGCGGCCCAACTTCGCAGCAAATTCAGCGTATGCCTTGTATTTTTGTAGTATTTGGTGATTCGTATTATTGAACGGTTTCCATATAAATTCTCTGCGACGTACGAATTCAACCAATTCCAGTTCTAACTTACGTGTCCAGTAAAATTGTTTACGCGGCATTTTATTATAGTTTAATTATTTAATATTCACATTATTATTATTATTATTTTACGGTTTATGGTTTCTTCTGCTCTGCGCAATAATTTCGCCAATGACTAGTTATGGTGAGAATACACAAAGGGGATAGAAAATTGTTCGGTATAAAACTGAAATTCTACTAATATGAAAGAGAATCCAGAACTATGGTGACGATTTTCCATTCGTAAAACGAAAGACAACACAAACATATAGCACGTAGTATAAATCGTGTAAAAAACTAATATTCACATATTTACATTACATTTTGACGTATTGTTCCTTGTTTACAACACGCTCGCTTGTCTATTAGAGATGAACACGTTTTTACTTTATACTACTAATATTTTATTACTTTAAAATTTAGTACGCGCACCAAGTTCCTATTCAGAATACTTTCAAGTATTGCAATGAATTCACACAATGTTTCAAAGAAAATCAGCGTGAAGTGGGGGCCTTCTAGAGGCCACTGCGTTTCGACTGGTGAGTGAGAGTCCCGGCGCCCTTATCCCTCTACCTC
>DWLS01002198.1:0-18775 GCA_018246255.1 Pachliopta kotzebuea
ACCTGTAAAAAGTTTAATTATTTAATATATATCTCGTTTGAGGTTTCACGTATATAATAGATAGAAATCTATTTATGATTATTTTATGAACAGAAGAAAAGGTAAAAACATAAAAAAAACAGTTATTTGAAATGACATATTATGAATATTCTTAACTATACTTATAAAAAGTATTATAACAAAATGTTAAATAATTTTACCGTAGCAGTGATTTTTTGACTGAAGTATTAACTTTCATCTATTTTATATAAAAAAAATATATTATCAGTACTATGAATGCAGGAGAGTAGCTTTACTATCAGACTTCCTCGGTGTCCATTAATAACCAGCGGCGTCTTACAACTTATATTAACTTAAGCGAGCAAGTGTGAAAAATGAACTAAGAAATACCGGCCCCTGTGATATAAGACCGGATGATGACACTCCTTTGTTTACTTAAGGGTTTAATATAAATATTTATTTTCTATATTACAACCATTATAACAATAATAAGGAATGTTTTAAAGCCTTCAGATTTATTAGTTAATTGATAGCTCATAAATTATAAAAATGGTATAGATTTTAAATCATTATTAATTTAGTATTCCTATATCTATCCGAAAATTATAAATTAATATGTATACTAGTTTTAAGTTAAATATACACTACTGATAGCAGGTCTCTTTTTCCGCAGAACATTTAAATAGGTACCACCGCAGCTCCTATTGCAGCAGACTAACTGTAGTATGCAAACACTACTGTGTTCCAGTTTGAACGGTGATGTGATAAATTAATGTAAAATTACTGAGGTGATCAGACTGAACAACTCAAGTCTCAAGACGTCGAGTGCAATGTAGTGCTGTTTATACCATCCTAACTCTTGTTTTGGGCAAGCGTATCACTTACCATCAGGTGATCGTCCTGCTCGTTTCTTTGCCACGTCGTATTAAAAACACTACGTACCATTTACAAGCTCTAGTTATTATGTTACTATTTCACATTGTAAGACTTGTCGTGTTATGATAACTTATCAAGGTGTTTCCTCACTGTACTAACTTATAAAGTTTAAGTATTTTCAATATTTATCTTTCTTATAAAGCCGACAAAAGCATCGCAAGGAGTTGGACGTCGATATAATAAAACCACAGTTTTAATTAACTGAAGCGAATGGCCCGCGGTTGTAGAGTTATCTGACAGTTTTTAATTATGCAATGAATATTTTATAGAACAAATTTTTTACTGCACCACACTGGTCGTCGCTTTGAGCCATTAGTAAGTTGCGTTACCATAGTAATATTACTAGAACGTCGTTCAAACCGGAACACGGTAATATTTCCACATTGCTGCTTGGCTGGAGAGATAACCGATCACCAAGGCAGTATTCTGCAACAGATGTAAAAAACTAGTACTTCATGTTACGAATTAAACATAGTATTTATTTTTTGACTGCAGCTTGAGTTGAAAAAGCATTTACTTTTACATTTCTTGATCTGCAATGCGTGTTAACATTAAATCAACTGCTATTACCCATTACTGTCGCACAGGGACTAATATTCTAGAAGAATTAAATTTCTAAGGAAACATTTCGCTAGATAATTTCCCAGTGAATTAAGGCAATAGGATACTTCTGTATTTTCTAACGCAATTAACTCGTGAGTAATTTCCTTACGTGATTCGTTTGTATATAACGTTTTATGCGAGTTAAAGCACCGATGTGAATAGCAATGAGACACTTCATAACTTATATATAAACTTTGCTTAATGTTACTTCTAATTTAAAATAGATTAAAAAATTAAAATGTTGCATCTTTACTAGCAGTGGCCCGTTGCATTCGCAACCAAACATTTTATCTCTATAAAATGTTTAATATGAGAATAATCATGCCATAAACAGAGACGTTTGTTAATTAAGATGGCATAGCGAGATCCAATTCTGCACGGACACAAACCAAGAAAGGGAACATATTAGTAGGATTATTGTTTAAATAAGGCACTAGTAAAACGTCATCAAATAACAATAGTACATAAACTACAATGAATAAATCTTCCCTTGATTTAGGTAAATTTATATAAGTAATCGTTATCTAAAAAAAACTTGTTAATTTTGTATAATTATGTTTTGAGGGATGTAAGGGGTCCCACACAACTCACGTGACCCAAGCCTACCCCATCTGCTTGCGGTGAAGCCTGCTATTCAACAAACGAGGCTCTTGCTCCCCATCAACCGGCATTGGGCCTGCGTGGTGGGAGACGGCCCAAATCCTCTCACTATTGGGTGAGGTCTTTGTAAAGTGCTTTAAACCAGTAGATACCTATTCATTTTTAATTTGAAGACGCTCACATAGTATTTGGACGAGAACACTGATACTGGAAAGTTGTTCCATTCCTTCGCTGTTCTTATAAGAAATGAGTATCCAACCTCTTTATACCAGCTGTCGGCAATATTTTTGGCTGTTAACATGTAATTCTGGATATTGTTTACGATCAGCAGGCACGTTATTACGTAATATCATATGAAATTCAGATTTTTTTTACGGAATTGTAAATGTATACTGCGAATTTTCATGTAAAGATATTTAACTGCTGAAAAACTTTCTAGTCATTATCATAATTAATATAACAGCGTTGGAGTTCCGTGAAAAGATTTTGCAAAACATAACCGGAGGTGTCGCTGTGTTGATATCCATTAAGCCGGCCGTCACGGAACCCCGTTTTTGTCACCGCGAATGTTTTCGTGTGGAGCGTTTAGTTAAATATTTGCATGAAAATCAGTTTCACTAATGAAATAGCTGAAATATATTAAATAACGGCTGAAACATATTTCATAATTAGACAGGGTATAAGAAATCGGCTGCTTTTGCATATTTCTGTACCTACCTAAGCATTCTTTGCTACTCAAGCTACTGCTATATTTCTACTGCCTCATAGTTATGTGCAAATATTCCTTTTTTTTTATTGGTTAAGGGTCAATGCTTGACCACAATCCCACCTGGTGTTAAGTGGTGATGTGGTCTATGATGGTAAAGCGCATTGACCTCATTACTGTTTCGATTTGATGCTGGTGAAATTACTGGGGTAATGAGACTAAACACCTTATTTCTCAAGGCGATGAGCTTAATGTGTGTGTATACCTTTTTAACCAGCGCTACGTTATAGGCAAGCGTATTACGTATATTGTAACTTACCTTACACATAAACGCTTTGCTCGTCTCGTCACCACGACAAGTAAATAAAAAAAAAATATAAAAATCCAACTATTGGAGACATAAGAAATTTTAAAGACAAGTCTTATTAAGTACATCAAACAGGTTAGATTTTAGAAAAGGACAAGCAATATTATCATCATCATCTTGCGGCATTTCTATACAAAATATAATAAAACAATATAGCAAAATTTTTTTACAGCTATCTTCTACTTACTAATAAAGTGGTGAATAAAAGGACAGATTTTGATTTCTTTGTAGTTGTTGAAGGCAGAAGACCTCAGCCAATTGCTTAACAAAATTAAAAAACAACTTAAAAGGAAAAGACGGATAAAAGCCTCAATATAAATCTTGCTTTTTTAAGACTTAAGACAATGAACACCAACCCCAAATATTATTAATAAAGCTATAAGAGAGTATAATAAATGCCGCCGTTAAATGTTTTTTTTATTCGTCGAGGAGATGAGATGGACGAGGCGTTCACCTGTTAGTGATACGCCATAATGACGCGGCGGTAGGTAAGGAGATATACACAGCACCATATTACGCTCGCTTTGTGATGTGAAGTATTAAGTCTCATTACCCCAGTAATTTTACTAGCATAACACCACCCTTTAAAACGAAACAGTAATATTTGCACTGCATTTGTAAGCAGAAATAGAAGCTGCGGTGGTACTGACCTAGACAGTCTCCAGCAAGGGAAACCTATCGCCAGTAAAAGCCTTCTTGAAAGTGTTTCTATGTGTAATAGTACGAGTAAGTACGTTTGTTTGTAGTGCTAACAATAAGCTAAAACATATTTTTTTAATTTTTTAATGTGTGCAGTAAGTGTGAACCCTGGTTCTTGTAATTACGTTTAACCGATTTCGAATCATTCTTTAGTAATGTGTATTTGATTGTAACAGGAAAGCGACTCGAAGCGGTTTCTTTGAAATCATGATGAATACGTAAGTCAAAAAATCGCAGTTTGAATGACCTATTTATATGCTGATTACAACAATTATTTTAGATTTTTTTAGATCATCTATCATCAGTTTCATATGTGGTAATCAAGTACGTTATTAATGATAAAGTCAAAAGTCAAGGCTCTGTTCAATGGATCAGAACTTTTGACTTTCATACAATAAAATGATTACAATGCTTTTCATACACAGTTAATTTAAAAACTTATAAGACTTGACGTGGTACATCCAATTCTAGTTCCAACTAGAGCTGCTGTGATGAAAATAAATGGGTTTTAGTCTTAAGGAACTAACATGCTGATATAACGTTGGATTAACTTCTGGAAAATAAAATAATAAAATTTCATCTCAAATAAATTCTATTTTTTTATTTTATACACAAAGAGTTAAATTTAACCATCAAAATTTATCAACATGTGGTCTCATAACCTAACTAGGAGACTTCCGCTTTATGTGCCCAATTGCCTGCTTTACTACGGAGATAATATAACAGAATATTTCGTTCATATGATGTTAAGTGACATATATGCCCATAATAACATAGCCTTGGTTAAGATGGTATACACAGCATAACATTGATCTCGTCGAATGAAGACATAAAGTGTTAAGATTCGTTACTTCAGTAATTTAACTAGCTACATACTGCTTTAAACTGGAACACAGTAGTGTTTGTACACTACTCATCGGCAGTAGGAACAGGAGCTGCGATGGTACCTACTAAGGCGATCTCCGGCGACAGGACCTACTACCAGTAATACATTACTACTGACGAGTATAAATTGGCAATAGTAATATAGTCCATGATTTCAAATCTTACTGCAACGTAAAATTGCCGTTCTTTAAGACAATCACCATTCTACTTAAAAATGTGAATTCTTTTGTTCAGTTAAGTCTAAAAGAGTTTAGATAGTAAGAAAAATTTATTAGGTGTTATTCAAGTTTTTAAGTGAAAACAATCTTCTACTAGTAAAAAGTACAAAGTACAGTCAAAACAAAAAATACATAGACGGTTACTATAAGAAAAAACTATTTATATGTATATACATCATTATCATCATTTCATCATTTTGTCATTCATTACTGAACGATGATGAATTGAAAGGCTCTGATAAAACCTTAAAAGTTAATACTTATAGTTATCTTTTATGACATTGTTTGTGTTATTAAATAATGCTAACTCGATTTACAAATCATCATCATCTTAACCAATGGATACTGAAAACTTAAAATTAAAAAATGTAGTGTTCGACTGTACATAAAGTTTTCATTAAGTAACAAGCAAACTTTCCTCTCAAGGGAACGAAGTAAGGAAACGAGTTATCGTTTATCTTAGTCACTTCCGACTGTTATTGCGATTAAATATTTTGCTTTTGTTGTTATCACAAACACTTGCTGTGCCTAAGCGTTAATTTAAAAAAAAAGTATGTCAAATTACAACGTTACTTAAAATAAATGCCCATTTTTCTTAATTTTCTTTCAGTAGTATATTTTGATTAAGTATGTTTTGATCCCAGTCTTTACCGTTTTGGAAAATTGTATATTTTTATTGTCCGTATCATTTAAAAGGGGTGTCCCTGAATTATATAATTATCTTATAAACTTATTCTTTACCTGAAGCTCATGAGGAATAGATAACGCAGTTGGGATACTAAGAAATCTGTTAATCTTATTGTATATTAATTACAGTTTTAGAGATATAATATATAAATTTTTACTTATAGCAGACAACAGAGACTGAAGTGAAAATCGTTAGCACTTGATTAAAAATTGTAATACTGAAAACGTCACCGAAGCCATGCAGGGTATAATTAAAGTTAACCGCAAAACATTGCTTAGTCTTACAGTTAGCATTGGACTGACGTGACCTGAAAACGGTCTGAATTGCTGGACGTTATTAGATTCAGGACGAGCGGAACTAAAGCTGGATACTCACCGAGTAGTACCACAGTATATAAAACTAAACAATGCGAAGGTATTTTAACATATAAGCTTGATGATTTAAGCCTCAATAACTCATAACAATGATTCAAATTAAGATAATTATGATAAGATTTATGAATATAATATGATTTTGTTGCCATTCAGAGCAAACGAATCGCATCATTAATTGCAAGGCTAGGTAGGTGAAGAAACTTCATAATTATTATTTAATTTTTTTTTAAATATATGTATGTAAATGTATTTATTATTTAAATATTTATAAATTTTAATTGACTATGAGACTATTACAATCGTACATATAAGCAATGGCTAAATATTGCTGCCTTGTCAGAGCCAGATTTCTTCTCTTAAATGTATTTAACCGTTACCCTTTTCTTTAGAAGATTATTTTTATTTTATTTTGCTTGTTGTGTATTGTGTTATCTTTAATCTCACTATAGATCAAAAGTTTTCGAACTCTTGATCTATATTAACTTTGTAGAGGTTCAATATTATTTGAAAAGAAATTTTACTTTATCTAAACTTAATGTGACTAACTTATAGTCAATATAAATAAAATATATAAATTTGAATTTTAAAATATTAAACTGGATTTTAAAATAATTTATTAACCTATCGAAAAATATATAGGAAAATAGCAAAGCAGAAGTTTATTCGTTTGTAGAGTTAATCTATAGATACACAAAATATTTTAATACAGTCAAATGTCTTAACTATACAGAGTCTATTAGATTATTTTATTTACAACTTTGTTATGTAATTATAATATTATTGCAATAAAAAATATTAAAAATATTGGTAAACTAAATATTGTTTTGACTATATAAAAACACATTAAAATATGTAATACATGTATTAAATAGAACTCTAACTAAATAAAACTGGAAAACACTAAAGATACACCGCCGGTGATAGGGTAGGTAGGTACTACCGCAGTTCCTATTTCTGCCGTCAAATAGTAATGTGCAAACATTACGGTGTTCCGGATTGAAGGGTATGCTAGTGAAATCACTGGGGTAACGAGACCACAACTTAAGTCCCAAGACGACGAGCACAATGTCATGCTTTAAACACCATCGGAACCAACGTCACGTTGTTATAGGGAAGCGTATAATTACCTACAGGTGAATGTCTTGTTCGTCTCGTCGTTTCGTCGAATCAAAATATGTTTTATTTGTTGGTTTGTTACATAGTTACTCATTACTTTGACACTAAAGGTAATAATTCTTAAAATAACAAAAAAATAGTTACTTAAAAGATACAGATATTAACGAATGTATAGCTAGGTAAGACTGGAGCACATGTCTCTAGTTGTGCACACGGCTGTGATATACTCACAGATTTTGTGGTAACCAGCTCTTAGTATTCAGGATTGCTCAATGAATAACAATAGAGCTAGAGTATACTGCGCAAGATTAAACAATGCAAAATCTCATAACATATAAATACAGTTTTCTACACACGATTTGTTTAAAATGTAAAATGAGATGAAGTTACAAAAAAATTATGAATATGTATGTTATTTAATCACGTATATGTATATGAGTAAACGTGATTAATATATATAATGTATATTGTAAGATTACATAAATTCTTTAACTGCCACCTACCACATCTTACCCCAACAAAAGGTTGGGTTAGAGAATTCTCTTAGGCATTAAGTCTGCCCCTATTGTTTACTTCTTTTCCAATAAAAAGAAAAAATGGAGTACAAGTACTTTAAAGTTTCATTTACTTCATCTAAATTCTCAGAACAAAATGTATTTTATAAAGGTATATAGAATAAATTAAAAATTACTGTTTTCATATGAAAAATAATATACTATTATCTCCGTACAAATTAATATTATTATTTATAGGATGAAGAACAATTTGATTTAACTATATATAAAATAAACAGCTCTCTTAATGCTCCCACTTCAGGTACTTAAGACTTGCTCTCACAAGAAGAGAGTTGTGGTTATTTATTATTATTTAAAATTGTGGTAACTTAAGAATTTTCTACAGCAAAGTGCATTAGACTGAAAGCCTCTATAACAATATTTTCTAACTTTCCTGATCCCTTGTCCTATTTCTGAATAAGAAAATTTTCTGTTCCTCTCGGACTTTGTGAATTTTATTAAATGAACCCCAAAAACAAAACAAAATAAAAACCACATTAGCTATTTTTTTAAAAAAAAGTTTCAAATTGCTTCCCAAAATGACAGAATTGCAAGTATAAAGCAATACTACTACTAACTACTAGATTTCCAGTGTGACATGCGACAGTTGTTGTTATATATAGTTAAGAAGTGACAGCTTTGTTAATTTGTTTTTAACATAGCAGCGTAAAGTGTTGAGAGTGTAAAGTTTTTATTTAAATATATAATTTTGTTGAATATTTATATTGTATTGCAATTATTTTAGGGTTTATAGCCACGCGATTTGATACATATCTTAAAGCACGTGATATTAGTTGTTATATTAACTGCACATGAATTGAAAAATTCATGTGCAGCCTGGATTCGGACCAGGTAATAATATTGTGGTTAGAGTTAGAGATATGAAAGAATTAAAAGAAATCTCAATAACACAGTCATTTGCAGTTAATAAAACACATATATATGTAATAATAATTATTTCGGTCCCCCAACACAGTATGTGGTTAACTTTGAACCTGATGAGATGTATTTATAGTTCAAACTAAATTAAACTTTTTTATAAATAACATAATAAACTAAGTTTAAAAAAATTTACTTATAAAATTCCAGTAACTATTTCTATGGTAATGAAGTTTTGTTCTAATGATATTTTTTATATACAATTTCCCTTGACGTAGATAACTCAAAGCTCTCATAGTTCCCTTGTAAATTCTTATTCTACTTATTGTTTAATATCCTTTTTTAGTTTTACAATTTTCTTGCTTTTTCTCTTACACAGGTATATAATTATTTTTATTTTAGTACATAATTTGGTACATATATTAAGTATATAATATATGTACCAAATTATTGTGCCTTATTTATTTTTATTTATAACTTTTTTAATTCACTGTCCAATCATGTATGCAATTAAAAGTTTATCTATCTTTTTTGCTACACATTGGCAATATCGTAGAACCCAATCTCTTAAATTTTTTTTGCATTGTTTTAATGAATTTATATGAGCGAAACGCAATGTATGCAATAAGTATAAGTCCTTCCTGAAACCTATTATATCAGTAATATGAATATATTATTCGCATGTACCGTCTACGTATATATCAACGTGGGTTACTAGAGTAATGAGACTACTAGAGATTTTAGATGTGGTGTATGAGCATAAAGTATTGTGTTATTATTCTATATCAAAAGCAACATAACGTCTTTTTTTAATAAACTTTCTTTAATTTTCTTCTATTCTATAAAGTATTACAACAAAGATGTCGGCACAAAAGTTAATTTAAAAGTTATAAACCTAACTAAGTCCGACAGGATGAGACATGAATATAAACAAAGTCTCTTCCCACAGCAAATATTATCGATTTTTACACTATGTCCTGTTGAATTCAGTAAAAAAAAATGTTTTTAAACTATAAGTTATTGGATTCTAAGTAAAGATTCAATAGGTAAACAGTATCAATTTATTTTTACTTCGTATGAACTTTTCTTAAAGTCTAAATTCTTATATTGATATAAAAAAAGAACTTTAAAGAGTGAATGTTGTTATTAGTATCATGTAGGAAGAGTTTACTAAAAACATTTGTGACCTAACCATGAAAATGTTTAATAAATAACAAACTATCTATCTCTTGTGATAGCTTAATTTCTTTGATTACTGTTTCTGCAGTTTTTTAATTAATTCTTGAGCTGCACGTAAGTAATATAAGACATATTGTTATTGGAAAAAAAAACAAAATTGTATACAGCTCGCTGAGTTTCTTGCGCCCATTCTTCTGAGGTCTGAAGGCTTTGTTTTGCGAATGTTTGGTAGATTTCTTACGTTGAATAAGTGAACTATTGTTCCAACATTGAATAAGAATTTTGGCTTTGACTTTGTCTTAATTACATCATAAGATAATCTATAGTAAAACATCTGTTCAACAGTAAATTTCCATTGGTTGTGATGAAGAACTTATAATTTTAATGGTACTATATGTTGTTTGTTATCTGCGTCACGAAGAAATTCATCGTCTACTGATGTATTCTGTACGCACGGAGCGATTTTTCTTGGTCTTTTTCATATCTTCATTTAATTTTAAATAAAGTATTAAAGTAGGCTTAGTACTTGCTTTCTTTATCGGCCGATTGACGTCTACTACTAGATATAAGTCTTTTCCGTTGATGGCCCAATGCGTGTTGGTAGGGAGACAGAGCCCCATTTGTTGTTTACTGGAGTACACCACGAGAATGTGAGTTTGGTTTAGGTTCGGTGAGTTATTGTGTGGGACCACTTATACCCCCGTACTTAAAACCAACACTTGATTTAAGAACAATAATTCGTTTAAAGTTTATTATATATATATTTTAAAAATATTCTATGTAGTTATCTGCTCTGTTCGTTTTACTTTGAGTCAAAGCGATTAGTTACCCGTAACAAGCATTACGTCTGTTAAACACAAACCGAAGAGTTAAGTCGAGTGGCTCAGTAGATAACGGGAAGCTCCACCTTAAAGTTACTCCGACTTAAGAGATTTTTATTCCGCGAAAAAAGATTTACGTACTTAATAAAGAAATCTGTTTTGAAATTATCCAATAAGTGAGCTGTTAACATTAAGACATTAAAAACAAAACCATTAAGGGAATATTTCAAAGTTGTTTATCGCAGTAGCGATATAATGATGATACCTCAGTTTTAGTGCACTCTAGTGTGATTATATTTTGATTTTTAAGTTATATATATATATACGGTAAAGAGGTTATTTTCATGAATTTAAACTGGTTCTATAATCAATTTAAAATAATATATTAGAAACTTTCTGTATGCTACATAATACTTCTTTAAACTTATATTGCGTACCACTTAATTTTTTTTTAATTCGGGTCATATTTCTATCCCTATAACATACTTAGCTCTTTTAATAAAATTGTATCGTTCTCCGTCAACATTTTACATTTTCCTAAGCCTGTTACTTCCTCCATATATATGGTTCGACGACACGAAGAAAACACGAGTTATTTAAAAAACTTGTAACTTCTTCAATCTTCTTGGCTAAGTTATAACTTATTAATCAAATGAACATGCTTACTAATGTACCAAGCCAATAAACATTGATGTTCATTGATTTGGTACATTAGTGGTAAGTTTCAAGTAATCTCATCAATTTTTTGGATGAATGCGTAAAACATACGTTATATTATTGTTTACGCTTGTTAATTTCTGATTTTAATTTAAACAATATGAAATTGTAGAAATGATGTCGAAATCAGAATGTTTAAGCAAAATAAAATATTCAGTTGCCGAACGCATCTCGGCCGAATGTTATGTGAACAATGAATAATATTCAACACTGAATCAAAATGAATGCCTTTTTTAAATGGAATACAATTAAAATATTACTTCTTTGTTATGTTTTCGCATAAGTATTATATCAATAGTGAAATATTAGGTAAGAAGGTTTTTCGAAAATATTTAATATCATCAGCCATTTCTTTTTATTCAAGACTCTTTATCCACTACTCCTCCACGTCACTTGTATACGATATGTTTTTGAGCTTGTATAGCTTCATTATAGCTATAACATTAATTGCAATCAAATATTCAAACTATTTCTTACATTGGCGTAAATATCAGATGACTTTGACAACGACCGTATGTATTGTATATAGCCGAAGTTCTGTTACTGTTATAGTGCGAATAAGTTAACAATTGTTGCTTCATAGAATAATAATTATTAATTATCAACCATGATGTAATAAACTGTATTACCATAAATATTATGTACGTAACCCAAAATGTTATAGGCAAGGCGGGATTTAAGTCTGCGGTTAGCTACGTTTTGCGTTACTGTATTATTATAGTATGACTTAGTACTAGATGATGGTTCCGCCGCTTGCAGGACTTGTTCAAAAAGTCTAGTATTCCTGACGTATAAATGATGCTTTTCCTACTGGAATCATAAGTTAATATTTTTATTTATGGTGTGTTTGAACATTCGAACCACAGATCCCAGCGGTAAGCAATATGTAAGCGTCTACCTAACAACTGATAAAAGACGGTAAAGCCGCACTAGCCTCCAACACAAAGAGTATTTTTACCTCATCAATCTCAAAAACAATGTCTTTACATAACCATATTCTTTAATATATATGTAACCTGTAACTGTCTTCACAGGTAGGCAGTTTAAGTTGTGCGAAAAATGAAATCCCTTAGCACATCTCCACTTGTATCATCTATATTATCTTTATTATTCATAGCGTGGCAATAAAGAACCCCGTAATAAAATCTCAACGCAAACATAATATAACGACAGATAAGTTAATGTAACAGTTATAAAACTTTATCTTTACAACCGCATTAAATTACAAATGCAACGCCGAGTTTTCAAATTTATAAAGCGTTTTATGATATGCGATCAAATTTTGCATTAGCTAGTGATGTTACTATTTGACGTCTCCTCTAGAATGCCTCGAGTATCAAAACGAAGGTCTTTATTGGGTGCTGCTTATGTTGAGTCGAAGAACTTACACGTGGTCTCTGAAGGTACACTTAGTTCAAAATCTGGAAGTTATTTAGCGAGTATGGAGAGGGTTATGGTAGATGTTTTATGGAGAGGATAAGGAGATCCGTCGATCAACTGACATAGCCCAGCGGATTAGTATCTTAGAGTGACAATTGATAGGACCGCATATAAGCTGGGCTAATATAGCCAAATGACAGAAGACTTCCTGCCAGGTGGACCAACAATTGGAGGAACTCGTTGGATGCACACGATATAAGATCTGTTGCTATGGAAATGGAAATGGCAATGGGCAAGTCCACTTTTTAGCTCTACATACGTCGAAATGAAAATGATTTTAGTGAATTGGTGTAAGTTAGAAGTTTGAGTAAATTTTGTAAATATTTACTTGGTAAAGCTAGATTCCACCTTGTTACCAATAATAACTAATTTTGATTTTTTAAATTTCTTTACGATATCCTTGCTATTACTGTCCTTTATATATTGAGTTTCCATATGCAACAACAATGTAAATTAAAATAATCAGTACCACACTTAAATTTTTTCATGTATAGCAACTTTAGGATTGTATGATATTAATTTACATTAATTTATACCGTATGAGAAGTACACGTAAATATTAACACGATCACGCGAACCCCTTGTTAATGAAGTGATAATTAAATTTAACCGCAGCATAACTTTTAGGATAATGAACAGTTTTGTGTTTTGTTTGTTTTAAATGCGGTTTATTTATCTATCACATGATTCCCTTAAACAATTCATAAATAAGATGTTTTGGCGTAATATATAATAAACAGCACTCTTAATTTTCCTAATATTAGAATCCAGGGTCTGGTCTAACAAGGATAAAATCAACGCTATTCATACTCCATGTTCCGAGTTAGTTAATGTCATTCGTTTACAATACAATTTTGGAACATTTCGGTTGCATCTCGATGTTTTCTTACACCGGAAACTGAAGCACAGAGAGAGATCAAACCTTAATACAGCTTCACTATATTTTTGGTCTACTTTTGACAATAAATTCACATGGTGTTAATTGCTGATCAAGCCAGGGGTAGTATAGAATATCCGCCCAGAAGACAACGACTCTCGTATATTCGGAATACAGCAATCCTGTTATGATAGCCTAATTATATACAAGTCGCAGCAAGATGTATTTGAAAAAAGTCTAACACCAACTTAACTCCACCTGATACTCCAGATTAGGCACCAAAATAGACTCCATAATAAACTCTAGAACTGATTCAAGGAATTCTATATCATTTAATGTAATACCAGTTTATTATCTTTGTCAATAAAAAATTTAAACTGATGTTAACAAGGCATGTTACTGGTGGTAAGTTTCTGTTGTCGGTAAGTTGTAGGTAGGTACTACCACAGCCGACAAACAGTACTGTGCAAATATTACCGTATTGCGCTTTGATAGGCGTTGTAAACTAGTGAAATTATCGAAGTAATGACACCGTAAGTGTGAAGATAACGAGCGCAATGTAGTACTGTGTATAACTTATTATGTGGACGCTTTACTCATTTTCGACTGGATAACAGTTGTTCGATATAAACAAGTGTGTTTGCATGCCAATCCGCTTGTCACATACAACGGCGCGAAACGGAATAAAAAAGGAAAATGTGAATATGTATATCGACGGCCGTTCCGTACGTGCAAAGTATGCATTGGAAAGGCTTTGGATTTTATCATATGACAGATGCAGGACTGAACTCGTTCAGAAATTTGTCCAGGACATGAAGAGTTATTTTTTTTTGACTAGGTAACGAAGGCGTTCATCTGATACTGACACGCGCATAACGAGGTGCTGGTTAGGATAATGTATACAAGCCTACTTTGCGCACGACGTATGGAATTAAAACACGCTGATTCTCAAAGAGCACGTAAGTCTGCGTGATAGACATTTTGAAATAGAAAAAAAGGAAAAAAATGTTTACAGCTTGCAGAGTTTCTTGTGTCAATTCTTCTCAGGTTCGTGGCCTTTGTTTTGCGAATAACTGGTAGATTTCTGACATTCAATAACTGAACTATTGTTCCTACATTGAATAAAATTTTTGACTTTGACTTTGATGTCTCGAGACGTAAGATATTAAGTTTCGTTTTACCAGTGATTCCATTAGCTCACAACGCATTCTAAACAGGAACACAGTAATTTGTATACGGTACTGTTTGTCAGATGCAAAAGGTGCTGCGGTGGTACCTAGACGGTTTCTGGCAACAGAAACCTACCACGGGAATTTTTTTATCTACAACGAGCTAAAAACCAATAAGAATGCAGCAGTGCTGTTATGTGGCCGACTAGGCGATATTTTAAAAACCCTAAAACCAACCAAGTCTACAGTATGTGAGCAAGGTGTAAATATACTTTATTTCTCACTTTTTTTATAGCAGTAAAGATCTAAGTCCAGTTAGATTTCTTCATAAATAATGATTAAAGCTATTTAAAAGCGTAATGGCTGCACTTTATGTCGTGTCAGCATAACGAGGCGGATTTATTGTATACGTGCGCGCTCACTGGCTCCACGCCAGTACTCCTTTATTTCCTCAAGGTTGAAATACAGGACTCTTTCACACATCATTGGCTCCACAGCAGCCTCACCAGCAATTTTCGTGAATTGTTTGTGCGAGCGTACAGCGCCGGAATAATTTAAAATTGCGATACGCCTGGTACAACATTGCCAAATGTTTATTTTTACAAGAAATTATCATTGTTGATTTAATTTATTTTTCATTTCGATGAATTCAAAGAAGAATGAATGCTTTTGCGTTTGTTGACTCCTTTTATACCCCGTTTCAGTGGGAAGTAGTCTCTTTCTGATTGATTAATAATCATTGCCCGTCGATTGGTTGCTTTCTTCAAGCCTTTTAGTTCCTATTAGCTTCACAGATTGCGTGATTGTCAACATTCGTCAAAATATTTCAGTTGTATAATATGCGTTTTAAATCAGACGTGTCCGCATACTCAGACTGACAGATTGCTACTGCCCTTTTGACTATTGATTATTTGTTCAATACCCATATGAAATGTTGTGACGTCATACAAAATTCTGGCTCTGAGAAAAATATTTAAACGTGAAATTCATATGAAGGCGAGATTTTTGTGTTATATATTATATTGTAGAATGTAACGACATATTACAAAAAAGCTTGTTTTATAATAAAGAAATTGACGACTATGATATTAATAATATATATGATAAAATAAAGTTATAGTGATAATTTACTGTTTGATTATTATATTAAAAAGAAATTGAATAGATTATGAACACAGTAAAATTCTAAATAAAAAACGTTTATTACAATATAATTTTTTGCATTAAATGAAACAATGTCATACAAACCCGCAGTATTTTTTTCTATGTAAGGAGTACTGATTCCATATAATATTTACAATACGGCACAGATAGGCATTTACTAAAAAGTATTGCTCCTCAACCTTTTTTTTGCTGAAGTAAATTATGATTTCATGAACCTTCTAAAAGCCTAAAAACATTTTCTTTACATTTGCATTACTTAGCCTTGTCTACATGAGAGTACTCTACAAAAAGGTTGGTGATATTCCTAATGAAGTTGATTATAATGTTGTTTTCATACGGTAAATCCACTATAGCAAGCCTTCCATATCAAAACCACTTCTCCCCTACTTACGGAACCGTTCTCTTAATAATAAAATGAAATAACTTTTTTTGGAGTAAAGAGTTGATGTTTGATGTTTATGCATAAACAACCCACTTAAATTCCCGTGATGGAACTTAGGGCCTTCTCTAATTAAGAGAAAGTAACCTATCACATCTTTAATCTATTAAAATTACTACTATTTAATACGTATTGGCTCTTTTTATAAGGAAGTCTTCAAGAAATATCTGCTTCTTCGAGGAGTATTATAAAATTCTTAAACCTACTTTCACCACCCTTAGTGCGTTGTGGTTCCCATGGAATCTTTTAATACACCATTGCCTTCCAAAACTAACTTCATACATGGTTCAGAATCGTAACGTTCCCATCACCGTCTCTTTGCTAATGACAAGCACAAAACCATGTAGATCAGATCAGACTAAACACAGACGTTTATCTGTCAACCTTGGGTTAGCTTAATGGCAAATGAGAGACGTCATCTTTAAGGGTGGTGAACCCGAAAACTTTTTTAGTCACTTTCAATGACAAATAAAACTTAACTTTATTATCATTGACGTTTACTGCTGAGCATAGGCCTCACTCAAGGATCTCCACTGAACAGCTCTGCGCTGGTCCAGCGCAGCCCGAATCCAGTCTCTTCCTTCACCAGATCGTCGCTCCAACTTGTAGTGAGGCTGGCCACTAGTTGCGGATTTTACTGCCCCATCGGCTGTCAGTCATTCGAGAGGTGTGTCTCGTCCACCTAAGGTTAGAAACTCTTCAGACTAAGGCCTTACGTACTCTTAACAACAATTCAGCGCTAATTGCTGCACCATCAGCCATTGCACGAAACACATAAAACGTAGAGTGACTACAATGCAGTAATATATTTTTTAATGACAATAAATGCTATGTAATTGTTGGTATCGCGTAGTAGTAATGTTTTTATTCGTATGAGGCCGTACACGCGCCGCTACAAATGACGGGAATCGATACATTTTAATGTGCGGTGTACAGAACCGAACGACCGCTACATTACCAATATGTATATTGTATAAATATCATTAAAAATACTTCATCAGCCCAAATTACTGAATTCCAGACGACCTGGATATTACAGTTTTTAGTAACGCTGCAAGTTATTTTGAAAAGAAATTAGATATCACATTATCTACAGAGAAAGAAGAGCTCTGAATGTGAATATCCATGTTCAACAGTGAGCAAAATAAGTAGATATAAAAATATAATGATTTCTGTTATAGACAAACAGGCTGGTATAAGCAGGTAATCAGATAATTACGGTATAATTTGTTGGAGTCTAAAGGGTCTCACGCAACAACTCGCTGAACCCAAGTTAACCTTACCTGTTAATGCTGTACCTTGTTGATCCACAAACGGAACTCTGGCTCCCAAACAAGCTGCATTGGTCCAGCGTGGTAGAAGACGGCACAAATCTCCTCGTTATTGAGGCCTTTATGCAGCAGAGGACGTATACCAGCTTATGATAATTTGATTAAAAACATTAGTATATTATATTTTCTTTGAATATACTACTATTTTGCAGGTCCTATTGCAGCCGACAAAAATTACTGTTTTCTAGTTTAAAAGGCGTATGATCAGTGGCGTAGTAATATAATCGTAAGCTGATGATATTACTGGGGTAACAAGAATTAACAGTTTATATTTCTAGGTGACAAGCGAAACGTGCAGTGAATACTATTATATTTAAGGCCACATTGTTATAGGCAAACGTATCTCTTATCATCAGGCGAACTCGTTGCTCGCCTTGTCGAGTAAAAGAAAAAGAAGCTGGAAAAAGGCTAGCACACTTTATCATCCACGGTCTCATAATCACTTATAACTAGTTAATGTTTTAATTATTGGAATTTAGAGACTTTTCTTACGTGGAAATAATTACAGATTTATCCACTACGCTAGAAAATTGGTTAAATGTATTAGATGTCTAGATAATTGTTTATGGAACATGTCGGTTTACTTATTATGTCTTCTTTTATTGTAAGTTGAAGCTTAGTGAGAATCGAACTTGCACCTCTCAGAGAGTGCGTCACATCAAATCGATTATACGCGGTATGAACATTTGCAATCTTTTCTGTACAAACTATGTATACAATTTCGCTGTATTATATTAAATCATCCTTCTATTTTCGTCCTTTCTTGGCGTGCGTCCGTGCAGAATGGAATAAACATAGCGACTATGCCAACTTAATTAACAGACACCTCTGTTTATGACATGATAATTCTCTTATTAAACATATTATTGAGATCAAATCTTTAGTTGCGAATGCAACGGGCAACTATTAGTTATGTGGCGAGACCGGCTGTATCCTGCCCATCGGGGATGGAATCACTGTTCCAAGCGTATTGTGGGAATGCAATCAGACCACGGCGAAAATAAGGACAATAA
>DWLS01002199.1:0-18774 GCA_018246255.1 Pachliopta kotzebuea
TTTATCGGCTTTTGCTATTAGTAGATAAAAATTATAAAAACAAACAAGTATTTGATAAGCAAACAAGGTCTCCGACTTTAGTCCGAGGAATAAAAGAGCATATCAAAAAAAAAATAATTAATGCTATTTATAACAAGTAAACCTACTAACCGATTTTTTTTGATAGATCGTCTAGGCTAAGTAACATTGAGATAAGACTTTACGGATACCTTCACGTGACTAACGCAATGTAGCAATGCGCATGCAATCGAATTCTCATATATCATTATTATGTACAATCGTAAGACTTAACATGAGGTGATATTTCTGCTAGTCCCATCGTGTTGCTTCACAATAAATTCTTTGCAGAAAACGCACAGGCTGAATAAGTTACAATACTTTTAAAAATATACCGATGCTCATTCATATTTTTCAAATGGTTTTATTTTTTTACGTCCGCTAGTGTATTAAAATTTTATTTTGGTACTCTAAACAGTTAATTATTGATCGTCGTTGCGGCATCTAAAATGCAACCGTGCGACTTTTAATGATAGCGAAGTAATCGGGTACCCTGGCCTCCTATACTTACATTAATATTTGTAAAGCTAAGTCGTCTGAATTAAGTTCTCAAAATTTTGCAGTTTGTACTACAATTACTACTTCATATCACAATCACTATATAAAAAAACAAATATTAGGATTTTAGGGACTATTTATTTGGCTGTATCCTCTTTTTGTATTTTCGGTATGGTAAGTAATCGTTTCAGTTGTTGACCAGATGGTAATCTTGAGATTTTAAAGTAACGACAAATTGTTTGCCATTCGTCCTCTACTTAAACTCGAAAAAGAAAATAACTAAGATACTGAAACGTACATTTAAAACACTAAACAAGGGAAGGGGAAATAAAAGAAAACTTGTTTCGTTAAACCATTTATTATGGTATATTTTAAAAGCACATTAAACTTTTTTGTAGTAGCAACATTTTAAATATCAAAGCAATGTTATTGGTGCAAAGAAAAAAAAGGCTGTCTCTTTCACACGCAGCCGCCGCGTGTATGGGAGTAATATTATATAGCGTGTAGGTAAAGATTACAATTTATATGCTTGACGCATCATAAGATCGAAGTAGCAATCGTTGTCAATCGACACACTGATGCCGCTGTAGTAGTTCATAAACTCTTCGAGTGTCACCTGAAATATGGCATTTCCATCAGGTTAAACGCATAAAAAATTAATATCTTATGCCTGATACATAGTAATTCTTAGGATATATAGACTGGAGATGTGCCTTATGTAATGAACGCAATGTTCTACTGTACCTGCATCGTAACAAGCGCCGCAATATCTCTTACCATTAATGTTGCGTAACATACCCTCAATTTTTTATACTTCTCAACAGTGTACTGATCGTATGTCTCTACTACTAGGAGACAGTTTCGGTATTCCAGTCACAGAGTTCCGGCAACGTAAAATAAAGTTCGTATTAACTAGCGGCACATTGTTATGTGTAGGCGTATCATCGGCGTACTATCAGGTAAATTTCGCGCTCGTCTTGTCGCTTTGTTACAAAAAAGCTTATTGCAGTTACAACATTGGTGAAGGCAATTAGCGCTCTGGTTATTTCAGTCGAGAATCTTTTGGGCAACACATTTAAAATTATAGTCTATACCTTTCCGTCAGGGCTTCCTTCAGCCTCAAAGTTAGCTAGGAATCTGGTCAAGACGACGTCGGCAGTTTCCTCTCCACTCATGTATCTTTAGCAAAAACATAATTAACAAAATATGAAATCAATTTCAGCAATTTTATTTATGATGAGCGCAAGTGGGCAGTACATAGCAAACATTACTGTGTTACGGTTTGAAGAGTGCTATATGCTAGAGTATTGCTAGTAAATTACTGGGGTAACAAGACTCAACATTTTTTTTTAATGCGATGAGCGCTACTTGGAGCTGTGTTTCATCAGATGAACGCCTAGCTCAAATAGAAACCAAAAAATGCATTTATGAAATTGAAAATTCTTTGTTATTACTGGCTAAAATACTATAGGTTTATCATAATTTTAGCCTGTTGTCTACTTCTAAACATAGACCGATTTCCTGCGAGACCGAAGACTTGTCAAAAAATTTTCTGCTATGTCGGTCTTCCGAGTTTTACAAAGGATTTCGATTACTCTATTGATGATTAAATTCAGGTAAATCAGATTTCATTCACCTGGGGTGTGCCTCAACAGAGTAAACACCGCGGATGTCTTCCACGGAGATAATCCCATCACCAGTTTTGTCCAATTTCTTAAAAGCTTGCTCTACAATAGCGCGACGCGAGTCTGACATTGGGGGCTGAAAACATTGCAAAATATAACATGTAGATTTTATTATTGGTACAAGCGAAGAGACAAGCACGACGTCAAACATGATTGTAGATGATATACTGCACTGCATTATGCTCGCTGCATGGAAACAATCTAATTTTCCTACTAGTTTCACTAACTAAAAGATTCTTCGAAACTCAACATGGTAAAGTTTACCTACCATTGTCTGGCAGCAGTCTTGCAAAAATAGGAGTAACGGTGGTACCAGTTACATTGATCTTGGCATATGCATTGTAGTATAATAACGAAACATGTACATAAAACCTGAATTTGTTATTTTTATTAACCTACTAGTTCAAGCTCGGCGGGGATCGAACCCACGCATTCCATTCCATCAAGTAGCATAGCACATATGATTGCATCAGCAAACTGGGCTATCTAGGCAAAAATATTTTTAATAAGGACAAAATAAATAGCCTAGGTTATCGTACATCTTGAGCCAATAATCTTTTATCATATTGTTATACATACAACTTTCTATAAATATACATATATTCTTCTTACTTTGTTAATAAATAATATTAACAATTGTTTCAATATAAATTACTTTGTCAAGCTGGACTATAACAAAGTTGAGTGAAAGTCACTAAATACATTGCATGATTTACTACATATGGATTATAAGTACCAAAATGTATACTTACACGTATTTGTCTTAAAAATTCATCGAGACTGATAGAACCGCTGTTGTCAAGGTCAAACTTATTAAATAGCTCCTCTGCCTCCTATAAATTAATACAGAAAAGGTTAAATTGAGATATGACACAAAAAGTATAAATTTAAAAGTTCTCCATACATATGCATCAAAGACTTCATACAAAGTTTTTTATTTTGGATTATTTTTTGAATTGATTTTCATGCAGAAACGACCCCAATGGAACATTTACATGATGATAAACTTTATGCCAGATGCCTTATTAAGATAAAACAGCATCACGTTGTGCTTGTCACTTTGACACAGGCCATTAAGTCTATTTGGTAAAGACAAGTTAAGTAGGTTCGTAAATGGTATTGTATATCGGTGACCTACCAGTACCAGTAAACATGTATCATGCTTAAATGTTAACTGTCTGTTATGTGAAAAGTCTAATACCTTAAGAAATTTCTTCTTATATACTTATACATGAAAATATAATATTTTAATTTCATAAAGTAATTTCTGATCCATACAAAATTTAACAGAAAAAATTCAATATTCAGGAAAGAAAGTGTTCTTTAATGTGCTTGCAGGCATTTTATGGTGCTAAATACTAAAGTAAAATGAACGTACTTCTTTAGTTATCTCAAGGCCAGTCTCCTTTAAACCATTAATGAATTCTTCTTTATTGAGTTGTTTGCTTCCATCATCATCCATTCGTCTGAATACTCTAAATTAACAAATATTAAATCAGCTTCTTCAATGTATATATATATTATATAACATGCCCTTAAATTAAGCTAAATTAAGTATTTAAGACTTGATTTTTGACCACTAACTTGAACTATTCAAATTTTTATCATAAATGAAGGATCAAATCCAAAACACTTCTTTAGGTTCATGCTGCAAAAGTTATTGCCACAACGAAGACAGAGTAAGGAAATAATTTACAATTTAACAATATTCCCTTACCAAGTCCAACTAAGTTAAATATTATATACAAAGTAACAACCTTCCGAGGCCCAAAATTCCAGTAGCACCCCTAGACAAGCATAACAAACGTAGCTTCTCCAAAGGATCAGTAGTCTGAGATATAGCTCGAGAACTCTTCTGGATTAATTCTTCCTCCTGGCGAGATGACGCCGATTGTGGACGATGCCATGCTACTGTAATTTTAATGAATACATGACAGCTTATGTTAACTTTTTTATGAATTTCCTGTCTCCACAGTTTCAATATGATCTCAGACATTCACTGTTGAGCATAAGTGTTAACAGAGCATGAAAGGAAAGTTTGGCTAGTGGAACAACATTATTTTTAAAAATGACTTGAATAATTGTCCATTTATAATCAGAAATGATGCAACCATAAATATGTTCATCTGTTAAGAAAGTAGAAGTACATTAAGTTGTAAGAATATAATATTTATATTATTTATGATAAATTTTTCTTGTTAATCTGTAATTTAAAGCAAAATTATAAAATTGATGGGCAATCTTGAAGAAGTCAAAGCAATCTTAGTAAAGAAATAAATAATTACAGATGATGATTAATTTATTAATTTGTTTAATAATTACAAATAAAGACTAAAGCAAATTAACAGAATTTAAAGAAAGCTGTGTGGCCGACCTGCTCAAAATAAAAATTTTGTGAATGCATACAAAAACCAAAATTATTATTTAAATATTGTAAAACCATTAAATTCACTTCAAAGCTACTACAAAAACATTATATTAACAACTAAAACATTTTGTTATATCATATATAACGGTTCTTATATTTAAAATTCTTAAATTTATTGTTTATTCAATACATTGCCACTTGCATTAAAGTATGACAAATTATTTTAATCATTTTAGGTCTTTTACATCATATTTTAGGATTAAGTTTCGAGTGTAAAAATTATTGAATGTAATTATATAAGAACATCAGTAAATTCGAATCGCGTCTTATTCGAAGTTAGATTTAATAATTTTTTTATACTTTAATATCAATTGTAATTTGTAAAAATAATGTCATTAAAATTCACTTACTGTTTGATGATGTTTTCGGTTTACCAAGGTACATGTCGCACATCTTGCATTTGTAAATAAATAACTACGGACGGCTATGAATGTTATTTAGTTCTTTATGTCTATTAGTAAACACGTCCTTTTTACGTGAGGTATTTTGTGCTACTGTTACTTTTGACAGAAGATTGACGCATGGAAAACAAATATTTTTTGGCACAACTAATTTAAAATTATATCAAATCATTAAAAACAAACGCTTAAACAATAAAATAAAAATTAGGACTTAAACATTATAATTCTAGTTTCTTCAATATCATGTATTGAATAAAAATTTACTTGAAGCGCGCACAACTTTATGTACCATTTACTACATACCTATAGCTTTTACCGATAACCTCGTCAGTAAGTTTGCAAATTTAATGATATTTCCAAAATTTGTCTCGATTTGCTAAGGGTAAAAATATATTTATATAGTAGTTATAAATTAACTTACGACTGGCGGGATCCATGATGTCTTTTGCGTCGAACTTATTCGCCTTCGCCTTGGTTTCGTAGTTGAAGCAGGCTGTAGATAAATGCTATACTTTGTTAAATGATACACTGTGTTATTTGAAATAAACATATATCCTATTTTTTTAATATTTAAAGGCAATGTTCAATTCTCCAAAGTTAGAAATCTATTTCTAAAATCATCCTTAAGAAGATTTCACGAATTTACAGGTTTTAAATTGAACCAACGTTACATGCATTAAAAAAAAACTGCAGTGTACATTATACCGGCCATATTTTGTGTTATTATTGATAACCGCTGTATTTTAAGACTGTAGGGTTTAATAAGAATTAAGTTAAAATGTGTATGTACTCGTACTTACGTTTAAACCCAAAAACAGAAAAAATCAAACAACATTGTTTAAATATCTGTTAACATCAAAAAACTACTATTTAAAAAGCTTTTATTATATATTTTTCTTATAATGACTTGCCTCGACTTTTTCTACAAACATAACAAAAACCTTGACAATAAATCGATACATAATGACTGGTGTTATTCAAATTCTTTTCAATACAGATACATCTATAAAAACATTGTGTATAGGGCCTAAAAATATAAAAGAAGTATAACGTACGTTGTTTATACAAGGTTATATACCAATATTTTCAAGTGATTTTAGAATAGATTTAGAATTACGCTGCGGATACACCATACTTTAAATAAGCTTATTATCGGAAATGTTGAGCACGAACACAGTTTTCAATGCGGGTAAAATATTCTAATTAGTAGAAAACGATTTCTCTCTTAACATTAAAAGATCTTTTTTATTCGACATAGCGATGAATCTTTTACCTATTGGTAAATGATACGCCTTCCTATAACAATTTAGTGAACTGTTAACGTGCTTCGTAATTTTTTTATAAATATAATGTTCCATATTATAGTAGTAATTAAAAACGATGACAATCAGAAATAATTCCCTTGGCATTGATGGGTACTCTGCGACTATACCTATGAATAATTAAACAAAATCGATACCTACGCCGTGAAATGACAACATTACACGGAATAGAGTCACGGATGACCGAATTGAATAAATCAGACCAACCTACGCTGTAACAATACAAATTGCTTGACAGTAATCTGGGATCATCTATGGAGGCGTGACTATTCAAGCGAAGACGTTTCGTTGTCTTATGTATTGAAACAAAGAAACACTAAAAAGTATTTATTTATGATTTTTTGCACACCACCCAAGCAGCCAAAGAAACAAAGTGCCAATGGAGGTAACACGAAACGTTCTCATGGCTCAGAACTATTTTCTTGTTTTATATTATTTTTGTAAGTATTTTTTTATTCGACGTTGAGACTTGACGAGCAGGGCGTTGATAATACGCTTGTTTATTAACAACCTGGCGCTAATTAAGGTGTTATACACAACACCACATTGTGCTCGTCGTCTTGAGAAAAACGGTGTTAAATCTCATTAGCTCAGTAATTTCACCAGCATATAACACTCTTGAAACCAAAATTCCGTAATGATTACACACTACCCTATGGCGACAGAAATAGGAACTGCAGTGGAGCCTACGTACACAACTCCCGGCAAGAGAGATCACTAAATTTTATGAGCAGGGTCCTTAAACTTTTTTCATTCGCGTCCCCATTTATGATTGCGATATTATTGGCGACCCCATATAATTCGGTGTTATAAAATCGTGAATTTGACATTAAAATTTCTTGTGACCGCAGAATTTTGCTGCGCGATCCATCCGGAGTCGCGAGTGATAGTTTAAGAATGCCTGCTCTAGAGTTATGTTTTAACTCCAATCCAGTATTTTCAAATATAACGGTTTAAAAGTTGCTGTAGTCAATCCATATATAGGGTTAATGATACGACATATGTTTCGTAGTACAACTTAGTTGGTATACATAATTTCAAGGTGGAATTGTGTATAGCCGAAGACCTAAGTGGCGTTCCTTAGGATAGGCTTGTGTTCAGAAGTAGACAGCTGTGTGCTGTTGACATTGATTACTGGAATGTCTCTTGCTGATTGGTTGTAGTAATCATGAAAATATAAGTATTTAAGTAGATCTCACATAAAACATAAGTCAAACTTTTAAACAGCGTTTCATTTCACAGTCATAAATGTGCAGTGTTGGTGACACAAAACATCCCATAAATACCTAAAAACTCGGTAGAGTGGCATGACCGAAGAAGAAGTATTATGAATATACAGAACCAGTGACATTGATAGAAAATTCCGCAATAATATTATTTTGCCGTGCAAAATCTACTAAACTGATTTACAACTATAACAAAAAAAACACATTTTGAAAGCCTTCTGCACACAATTAAAAAAAATATTATAAGTCACAGGTCTAACCTTAATTTAACGGCTTTGTAAATAAAAAAAAAATACCAATATTAGACAATGGTACTATATTTCATAACACTTTTGTGCATTATTAAAACGATTGTTCTGTTTAAAAGAAAACTATAATGTAGGAGCATGGAAAATACTTCAGTATACTCACCGGTGATGTTGAATACAATGATCGTTTGAACTAAACGGTAGAGACGCGTGATACCTATCGATTTCTTTTATGTATTACTGCGACACACACGAGACTTTTATACCCTTGTCAAAAATCGATCAACTAATACTCAGTCATTATCTTGATATTATAAGCGCTTTCATGTGTTAAAAAAAATTGTAAGTGATTCACATGAAACTCTAACGGCGAATGAGTCACGATATTCACGCGAGAACATTACTGAGTAACCTTGTTCCGTTTAAGTATAATATCAATATAAAGTGTTGAGAAAATTTCCGCAGATTGAAGTACACTTTGCAAATAATTCCACCTTGGTAAGATACCGAAAATCACTAAATGTAAGAAAAAATTTTAAACCTCCGAGTTTTCTATTATATTGAATAATTTGCCACGACAAGAAATAAAATCTGTGAGAATAACTGCCTTAATTAAAAAAAAGGCTTAAAAAATTACAGATGTTCATAATAGTCATTTTTGTCATTATCTTATCACTATCTATTCATAATCAATCAACAGGATTTTTGTATTACAAATAGCTAGGAACATGAATTTTGACTGCTTTCATGGTGATGGGCATTATTATCATCACTATATTTTTTAGAAGGAGAAATAAAGTTATCATTATCATATTAAGCAGAGAAATTATGACATCGTCAGTCTTATTCATCGCTGAAAGTTAATTATTAGGGAATTCTTTCTATGAACTATCTACATAATAATGAATAATAGCAATGTGTTGCACTTTTACCGGTTTACTTTCTATTATTAGGATTTACTTTGCATACCCTCTTAATGAAAAACGGGAAAGCAAATCTTTTTTTTTTTCCATTCTATATTTATATTTCGAATTATATTATAGTAAAGTATAAATTTCCTGAATCATGAATGAAATAAATAGACCTCACCGGCCATAGAGGCACTGCTCATCCTTCCGCGTGAGAAATCAATTTTGGATATTTTCTTAAAACCTTTTATAAGTAAGACAATATCAACAATTATTCAAATTGCTTTGATTCAACTATCTAATGTCAATTTTTGTCTCACAATTAATACTGTTGATGTATTCAAAAAGGCCTGTAGTAATATTTAATCTTACGTAGTGATAAAACCATGTTGATATTTAATGACTTGAGAAATGAAAAATTATTATTACAAAAATCGTTTTGTGTTTTAAAAGTCTCTAATAATTTCTTTTTTCATTATATGTAATTTTGTACTTTATTTCATGGTAAAATTGTTTTTAATGTTATCTATATAGTTTTTATTCTTCAAATTGTGTATGTTGAAAATCTATTATAATAATGGTATATATTTTGGCGCTAAAACTACATAGCGTTTACTCTTCATATCACGGAGAAAAAATATTTTTTTTTCAATTATTACATGTATGTTTTGTATTTGATAAAACTAAAATAAGTCTTAACATTGTATTAAACGTAAATTTATTTTAAATAATGCTAAAGAATATAACTTTCATAGCTTACAAATACTTTAATGAAACATTTAAGTATATATAAACGATAAAGCAGATACATACATTATTTCATTAGACGTGGTGGATGGTGCATTCATCGCTATAATAAAATAATATATATAAGTTCCTTATCATTAATAACTTTAACATGAACATTACAATGATTGAAAATATATCATTATGTTTATTTCATTATAATTAAATAATTGCAATGAAATCTGTTCAATTTCGTTTTAATATAAGATTTTTTATTAATTCAGTCCTTTATAAGAAAATACATTTTTAAAATAATAAATAATCATAAAGTAAACAACATTTAAATATAAAATTTTTTAATACTTCTAGAGATCTTTCTGCGCATTCAGGCGGTTTTTTTAAAGAACATATAAATTATTTACTACATTTCAGTGCATCTAGGGCAATTCAGTAGTCATATATCTACACTGGTAACTCTGAATAACTTCAATGTGTAGCTTTTAAGAGATACTGTAAATTGGCTGTATGGACTAAAGTCCTTTGCCTCTCCTATTAGGGATAAACTAATATCATCATCACATACTGTAAATATAAACAAATGTGTGCAGTGTGTTGTAGTGTTATTGTAAAATATCTATTCTAATTTTTTAAGATGGCACCAGGAAAAAGAGGCGGCGTACGAGGTAAACGTTCAAATCATCACACACAACGCAATTACGCAGAAAGACTTAAGGATCTTACCTTGCAATCATCTGAAGAGAGTGGCATGGAAAGTTCTAATGAATCAGGTTCTTCTGATAGTTCTGAAGAAGGCCGGGAACCTACCTTTCCAATAAGCATGTGGGATTTGAATCATTGTGATCCAAAAAAGTGTTCTGGAAGAAAACTTCTTCGACATAACCTCATAAAAAACTTAAAACTGGGCCAAAAGTTTCAGGGTCTTGTGTTGTCACCAGTAGGTAGTCAGTGTGTAAGCCCTAATGATAGAGAAATAATAGAAAAATTTGGACTAGCCGTAATTGACTGTTCTTGGGCTAAAATTGATGAAACACCCTTTGGTCGAATGAAATCTCCACATCCTAGACTTCTTCCGTTTTTAGTGGCAGCTAATCCGATAAATTATGGAAAGCCATATCAACTGAGTTGTGTAGAAGCATTAGCAGCAGCTATGTTCATTACTGGCCATAAACAAGAAGCGAAATATTATTTATCTAAGTTTTCATGGGGACATTCATTTTTAGAGTTAAATTCTGATGTGTTAAATATTTACTCTACATGTTCTGACAACAAAAGTGTTATAGAAGCACAAAATCAGTTTTTAGATTCTGCTGGTAAAGAAACAGAAGAATCGAGACCCATGTGGCCCCCAAGTGACTCGGATACAAATACTGAAGATGATTTAGAGTAGTGTGACAATCTATTGAATATATATATTGTTTTTGTTTTTGATGTATATATTTTCCTTACATTTATCAATGCAACTTAAATAAAAAATCCTGATTACCACTATATAATTTAAAGAAAATAATAAAATATTTCTGCTATCAATTAATCAGCTAACAAGTATATACAAAGAGATTACAGTGTACAATCGGTGTAATTATGATAAAATTACATGTAACTAATATTATAATGTTATTCAACTATAATAAAAATAAAATAATAACTATAAGACAAGAGTATTTTTTAGAACAGCATTTGCTAAATTTTTTTGATCTTACTGTTCACTAAATTCATTATTTTGTTAATTTATTGCAGAAATAAAAAGTAGCACCATCTTGAGTGACAATATTTAAACTTAAAAAATGTATTTCAGTGCCTGTCGTTTACGAAAGCACACAATAGATGGCGCTCTAATCAAAATACTGTCGTATTATTCGTATTTTTCAATAATCAGTCTGTTTTCGATATACCTTTTCTATGTCGGGTATTATCAGGTCTGAAGTTCGTCTATTATCCTCGAAAGTAATGAATGTTATTTGGTTTTATAACGGAGTGTACTCCAAAATTTTTGTTCACGATTTTTTTAATGTTTTTATTATTGTTGTTAACTTTTAATAAAAATGCCTCTGTAATTTTACATTGACTTAAGGCGACAATTGATAATTAAAAAATTGCTCTGAAATATGCGCATTATTAATAATCTTGTATAAATAAAATATTAAAAGTTTCAATGGAAATAATTTTTAAGACAAGTTCGCAAAAAGCCGCAAATGGTATACCACCTAATGTTCATGCCTTTACAATACCAAAAAAATTATACGAAATGTACACAATACGAAGATTTACGTCGTTAAATTCAAAAGTCAAATTGCTCAGATTTTTTTTAAATTTTTGTCAAACCACTAGCAATATTTTTATTAAATATAAACACCCCAACTTTTTAACAATTAGTACACGTTTGAAACTGAAAATGTAACTTTATTATTATCTGTAACTGTCTTTGACATAATTTTGATAAATGATTATAAATTTAATTAAAAGTGTTTAATGCGCGACGATAGAACTTTAAAATTCTAATGGTATTGTGATACATGCCTATGGATATCTGTAATAAGCATGGAGTCGATCAAGATAGGGACTGTTCTGGCCAAAATTAATAAATAGTGAGTATTATATATTGATTTCGGTAATGTATAAATTGTCACAAAAAGTTATTGATATTAATTAATTAATATTATTTTATTTTATATAAACATGAGTTGAAACTGATGAGGCGACAAAGACAAAGGCTGATAACAAAATCTAGACAAGGACGATAACAGGTATTTTTCTATATAACATTTTCGATGATTTTCTTATAAATGATATATCGATAGTCTATGAAGCTTTTAGAAAAGAGTACTTTAACATTCGTTAATTTTACTACATTCAATATTTCTTCCTTTAACCTAGTTATAAATGTTTTTTTCTTTAATCATATATTTATTACATATGGGATATATTGAAGATTTTTTTCAGGTATTCATCACAACGTGTACAAACAGCTGTTACTGTAGTATATACACGGTAAGAGGACTTTGGATTCCTTGACAATGGTGTCACTGTAAGAGACCGTGATGAAACCACTCTCTCATATTTTTTTTAGCAATAACAAGAATTCAACCTTTTGCCTGCATAAACCGGAAAGTAGAATATATTTTAAAACGCGTTTTGGACCCAATTTACGGATCTACAGTGTTCACAATTCAAAGGTTTTACCAATTAAAAAAACCAAATTATTTCAAAAGTTATTAAAATCGAGAGCTGCATATGAAGATGCAAGATGTCGAGTCATTTCTGAAAGCTTCTTAAGTCTTGATGGTAAAGGTAAATTTAAAGGTACAAAGAATATTCAACCCATCACCGCACAAAGAGTTAAAACAATAATTCAGTTAGTTACTGCAATTGATAGAGGTGGTGATTTAAACACTAAGAAAGTACGGAGGTATCCCGGTTCTGTTAAATCGCCATTTAGAATATTGACACGTTCACGAAATAAGTGCTGTGTATGCCCGGAAGAACAAAAACCAATGTCTTCTGAAATACGTGCTGAGAAACCTCGCAGAAAAACCAATATATTTTTAAAGCGTATAGTAAAAAAATCAAATAATCGAACTACTTGCGTACAGGTAGAAGCAATAGAAAGTATAGACGATGATGCTTGTTCTCCAAGTAAGAAAGAACCTTGTGATGGTAAAGATTTATTAAAAAGTATAAAAAATACTTTACCTAAAGAATGCCGGAAAGTTGTACAAAGCTGCCCAAAAATAGACAGTTCGAATTGCAACGACTCTAAAAAATTCGAAAAATTGAAAACGTGTTTACCATCTATTGCTAAATGTTGCTTTAGTAAAAAATCGAATAGTGTTGAGAATCCATTAGTACAGAAGAAAAGTAGCAAAAATGTTGCATGTCAGGGCAAAATCTCTCTTCGTAGAAAATCGGCACAAGCAAAAATTAGTATTTTCAAAAAGGGCACCTGTACAGAGTCACCTCCAGGAGTTGCTTGTTATGCTAAACTAAAATGTAAGAAAATCAGTAAAGAAAAAATTGGAAATAAGTCGCGTAGTAGTAGCCGCGCTTCTAATCTTCAAAAAAATAAAGGTAAAGATAAAAAGGGATCAAAACAACAGGCAGAAACAAAAGGTAAAAAAAGCAAAAAAAATAAGGAGCCACAGCAAACCTCAGATTCCTGTACGTGCAATAAAATTACACAAACCAAAAAACCTAAGAAAAAAACGAAACCAAAATCGAAAAATGATAGTAAAGCAAAAGAAAGTGAAAACAGTATTAAACTTGAGAAAAAGAAGAAAGGAAGTGTGAGTAGTAATAATATTGCTAAGAAAAACAAGCGCAACAATACTTCTAAGCAACGTTTACAATCAACGGAGAAGAAGAAAAAACTAAGTGCACAACGCACCAAAAGCGACACAGAAGTTAAAACGAAATCTAAATGTTTACCTTGCAACAAATGTTCCCGTGCTGTAAATTGTTGTGAAATGATCAACAAAACTAATCAAAAAATTAGTACAGGAAACTCAAAAAATAGATCGAAATCTTGTGCCACTTTGGGAAAAAATCGAAATAGAGGAGCATCTTCAAAATTAGCAGCGACAGAAAAACCTAAATTAGTAGAAAAACAAAATGTGGAGAAAAAACGCAAACAAGAAAGGAAACAAAAAGCCGAAAAAGAACCAAAACCAGATAAAAAATCCAAAGGCGGCGAACCACCTAAGAAGTGTCAACTAGTACGGCTTGGTTCTAGTTTTAGTTTTCAAATAGAATTTTATAAAGATAAATCGAAGGTCAATCCACAAAAACTTGAACGACAGAAAGAGAAACGTGCTAAATATGACAATGACAAAACGGAAAAACCAGAAAAGAAAAGGAAGTTAAAAAACAAATATTCGGTAACGAAAGTAGATAAACCAACGAAGACTGTAACCAAAAGCACTAAAACGAAACGTACATGCTGCTCAATGTGTTATTTCGCTAAAGTGTATCGAATGAAACCAAAATTTAAACCTGAATTTGCCGCATCAGCTTCTAATAAATGTATGAAATTCAATGAACTGTCAGAGAACTGTTGTAATTTGGACCATTTAAAAAAAACCTGGTCAAGCAGCCAAGCTGATACAAATTCAAATATTTGTTCAAAGACATTCTCGTTAGGAAATATCGTAAGAGATTGCTATTTCGAAAATAATTTTTCACCTAAATGTATATATACGCAACTCAGAGACAACACCTTAATCACTAAAGATTTCGTAATGAACTACAGCAATCAAAGATTTCTACCCGTACATTTAAATAAAAAAATACTGAAAGACCATATCCTCTCTCTAAATGTTCAAAACATATATAATTCCTATTTTCTAGTTCTCTCCTTTTCGATTTTACAAGTAATATTGTATTTAAATATGCGTATAGTTATTTTCAAGTTTTCCGAGTTTCATAGTTTATGTTTCCTTGTGTATTTTTTATTTAAAATACACAAATTTGCCAGCTGTGTATTGTGTATAAAGCAGTATATTATTTATTTTTATATTTTAATTTCTACACTTTCGGGCAAAGGTTTTTGAAGAGATGTTAAAAAGATCTGGGCTACGTTATTTAACGAGAGTTATCATGAATAACAATTCTTGTACCAATTGTCTTTTTGGACTATTTCTGTAGTTTTTGTGTTCATTTAAAACGCGAGTTATGTTTTTTGTTGCTGTGATTATTGATCTTTTACATTGAAATGTTATACAATTTTTATGAATGTTCGTTTTGTGGGACAACACTAAAAATGCTATTTATTTTACACGATAGTTAGAGAATTTAAACATATTAAAATAGTATTTCGTTCCCAAATTATGTATTAATAAAGTTTATGTGATTCATTTAAAATATTTTCCATCGAATTATGAGTCTTGATATCAAACAAATCATTTTATAAATTTATTAGTTTTATTTTATAATTTGTTACTCAACTTTTCTGTCTTTTTTTTAGGAGTTGTATTCCCCAGTTTCTTGATTTTTATTACTAATGAGTAAAAAGTAAAGAAATTTTGTTAACTGCAAAGTTTGATTATTATTTTTGACACGTTACGTATTTGTCGTGTTTTGTCATCATGAAATATATATTTCTTGTAAAAAGTATATGAGGACGTTTTGGGTTGTATTTGGAAATTAAATAAACACACGAATGTTTACATAGACTGTTTTTATTATTGTCCACTTCTTCGTAAGTATCGTAATATTCGTAAACAACGCCAGTTGTCGCATATAACATGTAAATTTTGGAATTTACTATCCAACACTATTTGTAGTAAAGGTATTACTTTAGAAAATAGTTTAGTAACATTGGGGAGAATTCAGTGATTAAGTACGCGATTGATAAGTAAACGCAAACATGAACTGTCTAAATTAGGTTGTTAGCATAATACTATACTGGCGTTACTATATCAGATTTTTGGCATTTTAGGTCTGTAGATGTTAAAGGTTCTGGTTGCCTGGTTGGCTATTTTAAAAATAATATCAAATCACTCACGATCATTGGGGGCCGCTGTGATGCCCGCTATTATCACGAATGCAATCACCACACTTAGAGAGGCCATTGTTACTGACGTCAATTTACACAAATTGCTTTATATATAGGTGACCGTAACAACCCACGAATCATTATTAGTCCAGTGCGGATCGGCCTTGGCAATTGGATAATCGCATGGAGCACAACGGTTTCCGTGACATTGTATAAGCTGGTACATTGCATCGCGTCCTGTTCCATCCATTGTTTTCATTGAATAAAATAATAGCGCATTTATTGAATTTGTTTTGTGTGAGTATGAAAATTACTTGGACGTGTATTAGATTTACTTACGTTTCATTATCATTTTGACCGGTAGAGGGTGGACTTATGTTTAGAATTTTATTATTGATTTCTATAATTTGGTTTAAGATCTCTAATAAGATCAGATTCTCCTACAAAAATTTTTAAACATTTGAAAAAGATATACTTTACATAATTCTATAAAAATTGCATTTTGTAAATATATCAACATTTATTTGTCTTTCTTGTTACATTAATTTCATTCTAGCACTTCAATTGATCGATGATAATTTAGTTCCTATCGTAAATTATTTTTCGACTATAATCGTTTAACAAAAGTGTGAATTTAATTACGTTAGCAAATTACATGTCATGTATTAATTATATACGAAAACATTACAATTTTGAGTATAAACTAAATTGAAATAGAATATCAAAATCAACAATATTAAATGGCAACACAGGGAGAGCAAGTTCAAAGCGGAACATAAGATGCTTACGAACTTTCGACAATCGTCTTAGTCGTCGTCCTTTTTAATGTTATAAATGCAATGCAAAACATTTTCTCGTTTTAAATATTTTGCAACACATTTATCTTAACAGACGCTGTAAGTGATGGATTGATTACGAAACGTTTGATATGTATAAACAATCCAATTTCATATATTTTCATGCAAAATAAATATAAACCCTGCCGATCATACCTACTCGTATAATAACAAACCTACAGCTGCTATAAATAGAATTGATTCAGTCATTTATTCGTTTATCTTTGTTATAATAATGAAATAAATAGAGAAAACTTTGTTAGGTAAGCTAGATTAATAGCCACAATATAGAATTAGTTGCTCATTACAAGCTAAAGGTTCTCAGTGGCTTTATATATGTATGTAGTTATAAATGTAATTAGATGGGCCAATGTGGTCTGTTTGTGTCGTTACGAAACAGCAGGAAATTGCGGTCTCGTACGGAATAGCTTTTCTTTTATCGCTTCGTCGCAAATAGCATTGGTTTTACACTATTACTTTTTAATGTGCAATGCTTAAAAACAAAAAGAACAAAATGATTTAATGAAACTTTATTTTATGAAATTTATTGTGTTTATTAATTTGTTTTAATATCCACATCTTTCGAGTGCTTTGCAACAGTCGTAGTGACAGGAGGACTGAGATTATATAATTATTACCGATTAACTGAGTATGAGTAACAGAAAAAAATTATGATGACCGAGTACCTACAATTTTTTTTATTAATTGATATATTATTTAGTTTAATGCCTAATTTTTACATTTTACTGTAACCTGAAATTTTGTCCAGGTATGTGTATGTGTGTGTTTTTCGTGGAACAATAAACAGAATATATATCTATCTATCTAAATAATTTAAATGGTGTGCCATTTTAAGGGATACAAAATTGGCGGTACAAACTAACTTTTCTGTTGATATTAGGATTTTAAAATAAACACTAGACTAAATATCATTGAAATTATAGTAATAATAATAACAAGATTATTCGTAATATGAATAACATAATTCTTACAAATATACTTAAGTTAAGATGATATAATTGTTAAAGTAAGAAATGTATTCTTTTACCGGAAATTACAAAACGACTTAGTAAAATATTATACAACAGAACGAAATACAAACAAAACATGAAAAAAGAAAGTACGTTTGAAAAATGTACGATAATACAAATTTTTGAAAGTTTCTCTAACTTATTTTGCTTCTTTCGTGATAATAAATCGTTTAGGCTTCACAGCTATGAGAATCTAAGCACAAAACTAAACATATATTTCCTTGTAATCCTCCTGGACGCTCTCTTTACCCAGCAAGATTTACGTACAAAGTTTGTTATTTGTTAGCATAGATCTTTTGCTATATTCTTAAGACAATTTATATTAATTTCATAATAGTACTTTGTTTAAATTAATACTAAAAAGGATTTAATAAAGTTATATTATACACATTTAATTATTTTTGGACATCCATAACCTAAATTATTTAATTAAACCATAAACATTGGTTTAATTAAATAAATTGTTTTACTACGATTTTTATTATCCACACGTCAGAACATGTAAATAGCAATGTAATGAAAATAATTCATCGTTATGAAGGTTACATTTAAAGGATTTATTGCCTAATCTATCCTTATCACACTCAATGAAAAGCCCTTAGAGTGATTAGTGTGTACTGAGAGGATGTTCAAATGAGCGTGAAAAGGGCGGAATGGATATCCAAATGGTGATTCGTGACATGCCAAATTGATTGCGTCATTAGCAGTAAGGAACAACACAACAAATAGTGTTATAATAAGGATTTATTGCACATATAACAAAAGTAAAATAAAAATTATACTAAACGAAATTTGCAGTTAAAATATTTTGTTTTCCTTTTTGATCTTGATTCTTTTTAAAGACAGTTTATTCACAGGATATAATTTTATCAATTCATGTTTGGAGTCGAAGGATTTGTA
>DWLS01002200.1:0-18771 GCA_018246255.1 Pachliopta kotzebuea
ATGTATGATGATGTATGTCAAATTGTGTTGAAAAAATAAGAATACTAGCGAAACGAGAAATTAAATGGCGATTAAAAAAATTGAAAATTGTTTAAATAAATAAATATCCCTTAGTTGTTAAATAACCCACTAAATCCGTAATAGGCATGTCCACGAGTTTCTTGCCACTTAAATACAAAGCTATTACTTGCCTTAGATTACTTAAACAAATTAATAATTTATATGCAACAGCTAAAAAATGTTCACATACAAACTGAATTTAATCATAATTTCCTGTTTTTTCCAAAATTTCTGTGTAATTTAGTAAAATGTTTCTATAGAATGAGGCAGGAAACAAATTTATTTCACTTAATAATTAGATTATTTTACCTGGCTAATGATATTACTATTAATAAAAAATTTAATTTTAATAGAAAAAACAAAATTTAATTTTGCAAGTATTTTTTGATAGTTTGTCTTCTGCTTTAGAGAACTCAGGGACTTTAATAATCTTTGCTATTTTATCATTTATAATATTATAATTTTTTTTTGTTTCGTTGAACCGGTGAGACTAGCAGAGCGTTCTCTTGATAGTATATGACACGCGTGCCCATTACAACGCGCGACGTTGGTTCAGATGATATACACAGCACCACATTGCGCTCGCCGCATTGAGACGTAACGTGTTAAGTCTCGTTACCCCAGTAATTTCACTAGCATACAGTGCCCTTCAAACCGGAACACAGTAATGTTTCTACACTACTATTATTATTATAATGTCCCTTATTACTAACTCCATTGTTTTCTATAAGTTTTAAATATTCTTTTACATAGTGTTTAGTATAACCAAACACATGTGTACTGTATATATTTATTTACTTATTTACGTAGTAATTGGCAGCTTAAAACAAAATAGTTTATTTTTTTGACATGTTTTATAAAGAACTAGTTCTCTAATCGGGAACAAGAACAACTCACTAATAAAAGTAAAAAGCCATTCATTATTTTTTACTGTTTTCGGATTTCTTAATTTGTGTTAGAAAAAATTGTTAGAGCTACAAGAAGAAACGAGACATCCATAAAGTCATGATTTTGTCTCTTGTTTTATTTGGACTAGTGATTATTTCAATGATCTAGATTATAGTGAATAAATTGATTAACTTGTCCTAAAATAATTTTCGCGTCCTATTTTCTATTAAATACTCGAGTATTAAGAACTATAAAAATTACTGGTTTTTTAGAAAGTGCCGTGTATATTTATCAATAATGTCTTAATAAAACGGAAATTAAAAAAAAGCAGCCACAGCGTAATGTAATGAATGGAATGGTATCATCCATCTGTTTCATTGAAGTCATCAAGCCGGTTGTACTTGCGGTAAAAAATATAGGGTCGTCCTCTCTGTCCCAGGCATCGGGGAAACCGGTTAGCGCTATTTCATTTCCGCTCAATTCGGTTTTTTTATTACAAAAATGAAACCTTAAGCGGGTTCAATGGAATCGAGTTTGAAGAGTAAAGTTACTGGTCAAATAATATTCATAGCGAGTATTTAATAGATGAACGAATGAGAGGAAGTTATTTTAATCAATTTTGTTGCAATTGATTTGTTATACATATATAAAAATCTACTTTGTCTGATTTGTACATAAATTATATTAAGCTAAAATTTTTTCAAATGCGTTTACTTTTGAATTGCGACCGTTACCTATGTGTATCTGATCAACGTTTAAGTAAATTTATAAAAATAGATATTAATAAATATAAAGATAATTCTTTCCTTGTGACTACACCGGATATTTTACTAAAAATACTTATAATTATGCTTAGTGTTTCACAATTCTTATGTTCATAAAATAAATTTTAATGTGAGATATTTATATTAACAAACATGGCTAAATTAAATCGTCTCGCTTTCTTTTAACATTAACTTTCACTAACAACAACAAAATGAGTCAAATATCTACTAGTTTCCTTAAAGGCGTTGTTTTGTTTGTTCTTTCATACAAAATATTTCGTGTATTAAACGCTGTTATACCATACTGTGACTATTAAGTTTTTATTCATATTTATGAGTCATAGCAATCAATTACGAACTTATCATTTCTGTTATAGACAATTTTCCATCGTATTCATTTGCATTTAGACACACTATTTACCTGGGACTTCCTTTCCTTTACTGCACTACGTTAATGCTGGAGCCAAATTATATGGTGGCAATCAGCAATGAGACGGTGAAGGGTCCTCGATCAATATATTCTGGTTCACATACGTTGACTGATTGAATTCCGCTGTGTTATTGCAGCTGTTTTTAATTATGTAAGGGTGTATGTAGCCAGAAGGCTTACAAAATGCTGTCACCAACCAGTCTTCGGTATATGGCCCCGTAATCAAATCAGGAACATGTTACAAGTGAAGTGTTTAGCCATTGCCACAAAGTACTTGAGAATTCTTTCGTGATTTGTAGTTGTATGTATAGTAAGAACTTAAAGTGACTAGAAAAAAGATGCCGAGTGAAGCATTCCTTAGTCATCATAGTATTATCACAAAATAGATTGAAATGTTCATTGAGTGTTTCCGACGATTAAAACTCCTGGTCAATGCCCATGTCATTAACATATACCGGGCGATAACATTACCTGACGGATATGTATATCATTTAAGACGAGAAGTAGTAAAAAGGTAAAACGATAGATGATGGACATCATTTCCTGTCGCCGTTACAATATAATGTTACGTCGATTCGATGCGGGCGAAAAGTAACGTCCGTAATTTAATGAACGGTTTTATGTACGGGGGAATTTTCTATTTTATCTCTTGCGTTTCCGTTACATTAAGTTAAAAAATGTCAATTGACTGTATATTATGAAACAGTAATAACTAAACAGTCATTTGTCATAATGAAACAAACTGAATGTGTTATAAACATGTTATTTAATTATCAATGTTTGAACTTTATTTTATATTATTCTTGTTCATGTAATGTATTTTGTCATAGCGTACTATAAAAAAAAAAACCAAGAGTCACATGGATTTAGAGCCTCATGAAGTTCTGACACGGCATTTTTCATTACTATCATGTAAATTAGAAGTAGTGTCTTTGCAATTTACATTTTGAATCTATTCAGGGTACTACGAAAATAAAATTAGATTAATATTGTTAATATTATTGTAACTGCAATTTATATAATAATATAAAATTATTTAAGTGCTTTATCAGAGCTTTTTGAAGGAATGAAATGACATGACAAAATATATCGTAAATAAATGCCTTTAGTCTGCGGAAGTCGTTGAGCACTATGATGATTTGAAGCACAAAAAAGGTCTGGAAATAGACGATTTTTCTAGGTGTAGAATTTATAATAACGCTAACAAAAGTTGTCGGATAAAAAGTAATTTTGTTCTTTAAAAAACAATCCACGTACACCTATACACTTTTTTGTAGGAGAAGGTCAAAGTACTGTTTTTTACTTTTATTACTCAAACTATAGTCGAGGATCTTGGTTGCTTATAATAAGTATACTTATTAGATTTTATAATTATTTACAACTAACCGCGAAAGCCGATAAATACATATTCTTACTAGCTAATTACTTTTATTTCTTTTAACAGCTTCCTGTGTAATCTTCTCCATAAAGTTTTAAAGCATTTCTTTATCATTTGATATTATTTCGCTTAGATTCCCTTTACTTATCTTCTTGTTCAAAAGTTTCTCTTTATCTGTCCTTTCCCTTAAATACTTTGGACAATTTATAAGGAGGTGCATAATATTTTTTTCAACGATAGGATCACAAGCACAACGGTACCTCTACGCGTTTAAATTTGTATTGGTGCCGAAGTACTGTTAACTACAGCCCTTTGAGGTAAGAGAACATCAGAGAGGAGACCCAGTAAAAAATTCTATGACAAAAGGTATCTTCAAAGTTGGGTGGACATGAGGTTTGGACACAGGTAAGCACCAAAATAATGTATTCACCTTAAGTCCGGTTTTGAAGACAGGGTGAAGGCCTCTATAAATACTGGTATAGAATATAAAGACCATATAGTGACCATTCTGCTCGATTCATCGTTTAATAGAGTAAAAAATCAAAATAATTTTTATTAGAAATAGCTTCATATTTCTTAAAGTAGGGCGAGTAAGGTAAATTATAATAAGGCTTTATGAATACTATTATTGCCATATTAGAGAAACCGTTGGTATTTTTAAATTATACTACTGAAATTAAAAGACTTTACACAGGGCATTTGCGATAACTTTTAGTGATACCGCTAATGTTAAAAAGCGACAGTAATCAAGTTAATGTCGGCCGTCAGCTCACTTCTTGTTTTATGAAAGTAAAATTTTCATACAAAATGCTCAGGTTGTTCCAGTGACCGTTTAGTGAACAGTTGTGAAAGTATTTTTTAAAGAAAATTATCATTTTAATTTTGTCATTGTTCTTTTCAAATATATACATAATAAATATTGTTATTTATTATGTATATATTTAGTATTATTATGTATATATTAAGTTTTTACGATTTACTGTCAATATCTACTTATTATAAGTTTCGTGCAGTACAACAGGTTGGTAAACGTGGTTTATTATAAATTGCATAGGAGTTTTATAGTCTTTTACATTTTCTTATGTGTATATGAAAAATAATTCTTTAGAGGAAATTGTTAATAAATTTTATATTTTCTTTTTCTTTTTAAATAACCAAACATTTCTCTTTAATAAGACGTTCGCAAGAAAATTCAATAAAATTTTTTCGCCATTTCATAACAGTCGCCGGGTAAGGTGTCCTGGGAGCAAGCGTCTCAATCGATGTCAAAGAGTCTTACAATTTTGTGATCGCCCAACTAGTTGGAGCTTAGTTGAGCGACAAGTACGTCTTTAATAAAGATATAAAATTTCAAAAGTCTTCACTTCTTCTGTGGAGATTTTGGTTACATGATTTTGGGCCAGAAACTTTTCTCTTAATTTAAAGCAATTAAAAAAAGGTCTTAAAATAATGCTATTAATTAAGAACTAAAAATTGAATTTCAACGAATTAAAATCCCAGTCTATAAGCAGCTTAAATTTTAAATATTATTAATTTAGCACATGTCAGTTAGCTCCAATTAGATTACCGCTGAAATAATATTTTTTTGCATGATTGACAAATTATAATTCAAATAGCTTTGAGTTAGCAAAGAGAGCAGGAACGTAAAAAATGGATTATTATCATCAGCCAATAAACTTATGATATGATATTGGATCGCTTAGTTTGTGAGTAAGAAATGAGTATTACAATGCAAGGCCCAATTCTAGATTAAACTTAGGTTTTTATGTTAATTTCGGATATGTTATTAATCAATCGTAAGAGAAAGAGTCTTAGATGAAATTGTTATACGTTTGTTTCAAATACTTCGAAGCTAAGTAAAAAATGTTATACTCGTAGTAACTTACAATTTTATGAATATTAATTATAAATTAAGGAATTTATTACGTAATTGTAAAATAGTTTATTAAACAATTTTATAATTTTGTTAGTGGTAAGGGATCAATACATTGCATTTGCAAGTGACGGTCTTGCTTCACAAAAATTTTTTATACGAATTTTTTATATTTATTAAAATTAACTTTTTTAAGCTTTGTAACAAAGCTTTAAGTGTATGTAAGAAATAACTTTACTAGAAAGATGTGAAAAATTGATACAATATCGTATGTTAATTTTAATCACACCTAAATTAAAAGTTTACAAAATATTGAAAATTAATTTCAAGTTCTTTCATAAAGTAACACTTGTGAAAAGAATAAACTTTTTTGGATAACAGGAAATAGCATTAGTATTCTGGATGAGTTAAAGATAATCATTTATTGTTAAAGAAAATGCCTTTAAAAAAAGATAAGTTTTTACTTAAAGTGAAAAGTTTTTTAGTGAACAAAACGTAAAACGTTGTGTGAAAACAATGTAGCCGTTCTTGGCCCGAAGCAGTTGGTGGCGAATTTTGCATGTCAGGGTTAATATTTAGTTTACTACCCTTTTAGATGTAATAATTTTAATAAAATATAGTAGACGGAAAGGCAAATATTATCAATAAATATAATTTCATTATTAGAGTTTCATTATTTTTTAGCTAGGAGTGATCGCGGTAATGTACATAAGTTTAACTTTGGGTTGCCTGAGTGTTTATCTGTGTCTGTGAGGGAGTGCATCTGTCTGAGGTCTCGTATTTCTCAGGGGACTAAACGGATTTCAGTCGATTTTTTTGGTAAAAGTTCGACTAGGATAAAGAATTTTCATTGCAGTATATTAAAATAACGGTTACATTTCTTACATAACTATCTATTTTTTCATATTTTTTTAGATACATAAATAATTCACATTTTCTTGTACTTACTGTCTATCAATTGATATTATCGAAGCGACTGCCTATTATTTAATTATATGGTATAGTAATATTATATATTATTTTCAATTACACTTCATTAAAAATAAAGTACTAAGGTGTAAAAAACTGGAAATTAAATATGTTTCCTATTAACTTAGTAGTCTTTTGCTAAGTGTTAAAATTGTGGTAAACACTAAGTTTTATTTGGTTCCATAATAATGAGGTACATAATACAAATGTATAATGTCTAATAGATTTAAACATGTATTTACTTTTTAATGATTTTCAAATTATCTTTTAAAACCAATAGTTTAGTGTCTTAGAAGGTTAAACGTGTACTATATGGTTGTTTGTTTTAGAAAGTGATGCTACTAAACTGAAAAATTTATTATTTTTTTTGTTTTATATAAAAATTATTCATAACATTTTTACTAAAATGATTGAATTACATTGTTACATAATTTTATCATAAATAAATGTACAATATTAATGTACATTAAAAGATGTATTAGCTAATGAAGTAGTATAATTATAAATTTACTGTACCATCCACCCTAAGATCTCCGAAGACACCACACTAATAATTTCATCATACCTAATAATTTTATTAAACTAACCATCATGATAGATAAAGTTCCTATAACTTTATCTATCATGATGGTTAGTTTTACTGTCACAAGAAGGTTGGTTATACTGTTACAAATAATTAAATTATGCATCAATATAATTCTATTAATACTGAACGCTTTCCGAAGGATATTGAGGTTAATGTTAATTTGAATAAGATAAAATGGAATTTGAATCGTAAGCAACATTATGATGTTGTTAATACATATCGTAAAGAATTCATAAATATTCTTTAATTTCTTTTCTTTTCTAGAAACTGATATATTTTAAATTCTTCGATTCTGTTCTTCATATTTATTATTATTAAGGGCCTTGATGCCTTCAGTGGATCAACTTTTCGTTTAAGATCTGACATCATTTGCTCTCCTGTATTTGATTAATTGTTTGAATAACGTTTTTATTTAAACAAGCATGCACTGCTTCTGTTTATGACTGTAGGTACGTTTTAATTTTTTAAATTTAGTGCTTTAATACAGGAACTAATTACTGGTAAATCTCGGTAGGCGGACAACGCAGTTAGCATTTTTGATGACCTCTTCCGACACACTCGCCATCTAACATCACGTTTCTCTCGCTTCAGAGTTCGGTTGGTACCGCCCAGAGCTTCCCATACAGATGAAGGTGGTCAGAGAACAAGCCCGAATCCGTCTTCGATGACCGAGTAGGCTCGTTAGTTTAAACTGATACAAACCTTTTTTTTTCTCGCGGGGGAATCCTTTTACGGACGTTCCGCCGGTGCCCTGGGTGGGCTTGGAGGGGTGTGTGGGACTCGGCCTGGGCAACCCCTACCCACTAAACTTACCGCGAAAGCCATCAGTCGTTATGAATGAAATGCCCCGGATCTGTCAGCAACAGGGCACCCCAACGACCGGTCGGTCCCGGCAAAGGTCAGACTTCTCCCTTTAGAAGGAGACTTCTCCGGCTATTACAGAAGTCCCGATGGCGTAGAAGCGTTGGCGGGTCCATGTGCCCAACCTGGCCCGCTTTGGGTTACAGGAACAGCAAGAGGAGGCGTTGATACCACCTCCTGCGCACCCCGATTCGCTGCCTGCGGAGGGAGGAAGCCCCTGGGCTATCCTCTCTGGCCCGCTCGTCGGCCTCCTTCTGGGACATGACTGTCTCGCAGAAGCAGGCCACTGCCGTCCAGGACCGGACGCAGAGCACCTGTCGTATGGACACGGTATGGGTGATGCGCCAGGTCCTCCTCTCAAAACTAATAAAAACCTAAGAAATTCGTTAAATGAAAATTAGTTGCCGGATATCTACACTCCCAGGAGTAAAAGCTAAGTTAGGTTTGGCTTAAAAGGCCGTGAGTCCTGTGATCCGCGTGAGCAGCATAAGATGAGCTGTATAGATCGCAAAAGACGGATCGGCGCTAAAATCGTCAGAGAATATATTTTTGATGTTAAATATTATAATGCAAACCTAACTGTGTACTAGTTTAAAAACGATGTCGTTAAGGAACTTAACTGGGGTAACAATACTTAGTGTCTTGTGTTGCAATTGCAGTGTTTATCATACTAACCAGCCAGTACCAGTTTATTATGAGTAGGCATACCTTCCTTAACTTTCAGGTGAACGTCTTGCCCGTGTTGTCGTTTCGCAGAACAAAAAATACAATCGTTTTAATAAACTCGCCATTATGATGTAGTTATTCGATACAAAGAATCTCAACAAAAATGAAGAGGATTTGCGTGACTAAGTAGCCACTAGTGAAAAGATTGAAGGGTTTCTCCGTCTCGCTCTGAGAATGTTAGATTTTCGTTGCATAAACGTTTTTAGCACAAATAATCTATAATTCTTATATTGAAGTTGATACGATAGTAAGGGAGACCTTTAACTCCCGGCAAACTGATTACGGGTTTAATTCAAATACATGTTAAAGAGATTATTAGATATATGTAAAACTTGCTTGTGAGTTTTAATGGCTCTGCAAGATTAAAACTAGTTTAGATTATATATATATTATAAAGTCATGTACGATACATGTATATGTATTACCGATATTTTATTATAAATAAACCCTTAAAAGTACGTGAAAAATCTTTAATTCTTCTTATACTTTAATCCGATAAGTACAAGTTGATCGGTAGAGTTACACGAGTACGGTAGAGGTTCACAGAAATTTGCATTGATTCTCTATATGGCAATTTGCAAATGCTTTGGTATATTGTAAAAGCAAATTGGTCTCTATAATTAACCCACGACCAAAGGAAAGGTTGTAACAAATTTAACGTGTGTGTACATATTTGTAAATACATTTATTTTTCGGGGTGGGCTGGAATGTGTATATTCTCAATTATTATGTTATATAAAACTAAGTTTCATAATATGGAAGTAATTATTTTTGTTCCACATTTCAGTGTTTTAATAAAATGATCAAATGTATTCACCGGCATCTTCTCGATAATTTTGTTCTTCGTACAACAAAGTCTACATTATAAAAAAAAATGGTTGATGTGAGTTTATATTTCCAAATATAAGCAAAATATTAGTTATACCGGTATCGTGAAAAAAAATTATTAAACGATGAAAATGTTTATATAATTTATAATATATGATAATATGTCAGCGGGTATAACATACCAATTTTTCTGGTGATCGGTCAAATAGTTTTGTAGGTTATCGTTCCCAAACTGTTCCCACAAACAAATTTCTTATAAATAGTAATAATAAACACAGTTTTTAACCGACGTAATACGAAGGAAATCCTAGAGCTACCTGCATCATTAGTATCAAATGGATATCAACTGGAATCTACCAGAAGTATAAGTTCTGGTACTTCCGTTATTACGCAACGATGAAAACAGAAGTGCCGTTTTTATTACATTCATAAAATAATGGTACATTGAAGAAATTTATGGGCGTAAAAAGATTCACTTTTAAATAAAACACCATAAAGTTATTATGAATGTTACAATTGAATTTTACTTCAGTTTACGGGCATCGTTATTCGACCTTACTATAAATAACAAAACAGAAACCGGCCGTCGATTTTCGCTTCTATTTCTGCTTTATTTCAAGTTGAATACCTCAAAGCTTACACCAGGATATCCTTAATCCCTCAGTTCGTGGTCAGCTAATTTATCTTAAATCTACTAGTCTTAACGTCTATTAGCATTGCTTTATTTCTAGTTTTGTCTTTATTGTCTTCTTACTAACGCGACACGTATCCCTTAAAGGTATTTACTCGAATATTATTAGTTTTATTTTTAAAGTATAGTTTATGTTTACAAACTAAAATGTTGTTTCCTAAAATTAAATTGATCTAGGCGATATGTACAACCTAATTTAGGTCGTTAGTAGAATCAGGTCAAATGCTACGTTTTAATATTATGGCATCAAACGACCTTAGTAATGAGCAAAGAGGACCTTTTTAAAACTTACAAGGGCAATTTTACATGTTATCGGCTTTTTACACGCCAACTGAGGAGCTTTAATATTTGCGGGGCCAGAACCAATATTATATTCTATAAGGTTTTCGTGAGCATTATGCAGAAAATTTATTTTCATGTTGTTTTAAAATTAATAATTTCTCATTATAAATCGATGAAAAATGTTAACCTTAAAAAACATAATTTAGTGATTATTAGATATTATTAGTGTACGTGAACAAAATTATAACATTACAATAGGTTTTGTTTATGGCTATAAATAATAGGAGCTCAGTGCGGGCATGCCTATTTGCTCAATCTCTCTCCAAATTCCTCTAAGAAGGGTCGGTACAACAAAATGGTATTTGAATTGTATCTCGTTGTCTCCACAACATAGGTTTATTCTCTTACAAAGGTTAATACAAATGCCACGGGAATAATGTTCCCTCTTGGTAATAAATATTTGATGCATTATTATTTTATGATTTTTGTACAGAAATCGAAATAAGGCGTTTTACAAGTTTAGTGGTTTTTAATAAATTAACAATAATAAATTAAAGTTTTTGGAGCTGTACGGTTGACTGACTAGGGAGAATACATTAGTATATTACGCCTTTTAAATAATGTAATAGTATGGCCTATGAAATTTTTTCAGCTCACTCTGATGCAATTATCCCAGAATTTATTTTTTTATTATTTTATTTCCGCATTTTGTACCTGTGTTACAAATTTTTGCCATTTACATGTAACTTAAATTGCCTCTGACTTAACTTGTATGAATAATTTAATTAATTTTATTTTTATTTCATTTATTTTCTACTAACTCGTTTATATTATCCGTATCCCGCGTTAGCTTTGTCTTTTGCTTAAAATTATATCTGTACTTTCTATGTATGAGACACTTCATCAGCAAAAGCGGAACCATTTCTAATTCCATTACTGAAGTAAAGAGACCTTATACCACATTGCGATAAACGTGGTGTAGCATTATACATCATCCTAACCAGCGCCGTATGGGGGGCAGGCGTATTATGTATCAGGTTACCATCTCATTCGTCTGGTCGTTTCGTAAAAAAAAAACAACCAGTAATAATAATAAACTGTCAGAATTTATTTACTGGAAAATAACACATTCAATAATATAGCAATAGAAAATGAACACCACCTGGCTTAGGCCTGTGGTGCTCATTAATAACCGAAATCCTGTAAAGATTTTGAGTAAAACTTTTCTCATTAAATAATAATAATTTGTGTTAATTATTTGTACAGTATAAATATAATTTATTTAATGGGGGAGTCATGTCATTAAACTTTCCTTACAATGGAATTATGTTGTTACATTTATTTTTCTACCAGTGACGGTTTCGTATATATTGATTTTATAACAAAAACGGGGGCTGGTTGCACGCGGGGTGAGTGCCCTTGTCACTGCAGATTCGCCCCGCCGTATTGGTTGGGGTTCCCGCGTCACTAATGGAGTAGCGACGGCTAAAATATGAGCCCATTCTCCTCCCCATACGTTGAAAAACAGCCGGAACTCCTGTAAATATTCTTAAAGTTAAATCTACTGTAAGTCGTTCCCATTTAAAAGAGATGAGAAAACGTAAGAATTAATCTTGCTTAACTATTTGTGATTTAAAATCATTTTATGTGATCATAATATCTATATACGTTTAATTATGAAGAGGGTGTGTAAACATATAAAATAATTGTATTTAACGAAACTTTAAAAAGCTGGTATATGGTTGTTTCGTACTTACTAGATTTTTTAACAGAACTTAAAAAAAATTTTGTCTTGTTTCCTTAAATTGAAATGGAGATTACAAAGTTAAACAAGTGATATAGAAAAACCGCTCTGATCCAGAACCTTCTTTTAAAAGGGTAAAATTGAACGTTGAACAAGAGACGAATATACAGGGATAAGTAGGATATTGCCACAGTTGGATAAAAGTACATGTCGAATGCAGCCGTTCAGTGAAACGTTTCATATGTAAATGGCCCCGTAATCTGTAGGAGCTTTCCGCCAAGCAGACATCGATCGGTCATGGATCGCGGGCTCAACTCGAAAACTTTCTTTCATAATACGGATTGCATGGTTTAAAACGCAATTCCAGAATCTCGTTAACTCTCTATTCTATATTAAATAATCCTTCTTCTCCGAATTACCTAAAGGAAAAATTCATGTACTTATGTTCTACTCAAGAACGAGTGCCTCTACTCCTCAACCGTCACAAAATACTTATTCGACAGAATAGTACCACCTTGTCTGAAAAATCATTTACTGTTAAAGCGATACGACTTTAGAACGCTTTGCCTTTTGATGTCCGAGTTCCTTAAGTAAGCCAGTTTTTAAAGACTATTGCAAAACTATTTACTACAATAGGTACACAACAAGCATTGAACTAAAAGTGTTTATGTATTTTTTTTATTTATTTATTAAGACTTTCGTTTTTTTTTTTACAAACAAATGCTATGACGCCGCTAAACCCAATGGGTTTATTTATAATAGTACATAAAATATTGTATAAAATATATGTGTAATATGTACATATGTATACTTGTTGTAATAAATATGTATTTAAATTAAAATAAATATTACTACACTTTAGCACCCGCCATTCGTGTCACTACTAAACATTCACTCGGAGCTGACTGGTAGAGAATATTTCAAGGCATTAAGTTAGCACATTATAACGTCTTGGTGTTCAATAAAGTGTTTTAAATAAAATAAATACATCAGTCTACTAATGATGATAATTCACCGTCTGATTATGCTATACTCGTGGCGAAACATTCATAGTTTGAAAGTTTTTAATCAAATTTTCAAGTTTTAAAATAAAAATTCTCTTTTTCCTTACAGCACCAGCTGTGTAGCGACGAACGGTGTCTTTGATAAATGTATGTTAGGGAATGTAAATTTGGAGCGTCCTCTATTTGGTTACTTATGCGGGGCACGCGCCCATGATACTAAAAGTTATGTTTAGAATTTGTGTGCCCTAGAGTTCGATGCTGTTCTTAAAAGAGTAAGTTAAATATTTAACTCAATTAAAGCAGTAAATAAACAAATATTCTGTTTTTATATTAATAATTGAAAAATACAAATATAGAAAAATCAAGTTGAAATGAAAACGAAGCGAAATTTTTTTTAATATTAAGTTCAATTAGAAAAAAATTATGTATATGCATTAAAGCTGCTATTGATATTTTGTTGTTTATTTTTTAAATGCTTGACCACGATTCCACTTAGTGTTAAGTGGCGACGTGGTCTGTGGTGGTAAAGCGCGTTGACCTACTACATCCCTTCTTATTTTTTTTTGAATACGCCAACATCATATTTGGATGGGAACACTGACGCCGGGAAGTTGTTCCATTCCTTTGCTATTCTTATTAGAACCGAACTGCTTAACCTTTTCGTTTGTAAAAAGAGGTTTTATAATATTAACTTTTTCTCATTACGAAATTGATGTTGTTTTTAACCTACATTACTATTCACCATTAACAAACTATTCTTCATTAATTAAAAAAAATCTAAATAAAACAACATGATTCATACAGATCATGCTGTAGATAGATTGCACAAATTTATGACTACCCGTTAAGAATCTATTTTGAAGTATCTCGTACTTCCGAGTATGGAATTAGGTTAAGGGTATAGTTTACACATATAAGTATGTGTTGAACTATCTCTCCCCTTTCTATTCCCACTTATATCTCTGTCCATCTCTTCGTCCCCCCCCTAATCCTTTTCCGTAGGCTTTCTCCTCTCCCTTATAATTTCATCTTAATAATATTGTTCAGCTTGCGGAGACCGGATCGGCGTGCTTTGTGACCGGTGAAGCCTTCGCGGCCATAATAGTGGCCGAAGACAAAAAAAATCTATTTTGAAAATGAAGCAGTATTTCATTTTAGTGGTCTAGTCCAGATACGCAGAATTATTAAAAAACATTTACCTTATTTTATTTTAATGCGTATTTGAACAATTGGCAATGTATGCTCGCTAGTTCGAAATAATATGGTTGCATTTGGCATAAATTGAGCTAGCAATAAGGTTTCCGTTCTTAGACCGTCCGTCGCTTTATCAATGTTTCATGATATGTCGAAGGGAGATACTAAGTAGTTGACAAGTAGAAATAAATATGCGTATTTTGACAATAAAGGAGATAACCATGAATTTCAACTTCGCTTTCCCCTTTTAAATAGATTTAATAACTCAATTAATAGTTGCGTGTATTTTGGCTAATTGAATTCCGTAATGTATGTAATATGTTACACAAACAAGCACTAAAAACATGTTGTCAATTTATCTAGGTAAAGTTTTAAACAAATCTAACCACTATAGACTATCTATGGAAAATCTTCTGAAGATATCTTGGCTTACCCATTAGACAGGATATTACGGGTTTTTAAATTATTAAATCTCTCACGGTCATGACAAACGTGCTTTGTTATATCACTTGATGAAAGCAGAGAACGTGGACTTGGTATGTTGTTGTCAATAAAGATACATTTACCAATGTAAGAACATTTATGAGAAAAAAACTAATTGTAGTACAATTGATTTTTTCGTACTTTCATTTTGCTAGAACAATTACATTTGACCTCTTAATATTCTATATTACCGCAAATATCTGAATACAAAGAGATTCAAAATATTAGATGTCGGTTTGTGATGACAATCAGATCAAATTTATTTCCGAATATTTTATCTAGAAAAAACATTCTATTCAGTAAATAAAACAAAAAACTACGTACTTTTTGGTGAAAGTCGATTATATTAAAAGAGATGACATTTAAACTAGACTAGAATATGCAATGGAAAAGATATTTCTTCCGCACACGTTAGTTATTACGAGTAGAAAGATCGCAGTAATTAAGTAGTGCGGACGACACCCATCCATATGAAACGCATTGTGATTACAACAAAGATCAACATCCAAAATTTTTAAAATTACGATTGAAATATTGCAAAACGTAGTAGTTGTTTTTTATTTTTTCACTATAAGCTTTAATTACTTAAAGTTGCTGTAATAAAAAATTGCTTTAAAAAGTATTTTCTTTTTATAGTGTCTTCTTGTAGGTTATTTTTAGTTATGTACATTATTCTTTAGAAAGTGAACGGAGTGGGTCACCTAAGCTTTTTATATTAAATCATAAATTTTTTACCTCGCTCCGTAACAATTGGTGCCATAGTACAATTTTATATTATACTCTGTAACACAGCTGATTTCTTGCCGTCGGTTCCCACTAAAGGTAAGTAAACTTAGATAAGGGCGGAAGCGAGGCCAATGTTCCCGTCCGTTGCTGATAAAACACCTGTCTTGCTACACGCACCGCGTTGTTTCACTTTGCAAACAACCTCATTACTTGTTCTTTTTCACATAGACATTATTGTTATTTTTTCCAAGAATCAGATATCCCATGAATCTTTGTAGATGAGATAATTCCGGCCAAGAAATAACTTACTTTTATGATGTTCCAATATTTTGTATATAGTTAATAGTTGTATAAGAAAATTTAACATCGTCGCTCGTATATTAAGAAATATTTGATTAATATTCTTAATCTACATTTTATTATAAACTACATTTCAAACAAACGAAAAATATAAAAATGTTGCAATAGACAGATGAAACAAATACATTTACTTAAACAACATATTGTCCTTCCTTTGTATCTATTATAGTTGGTGGTCTAACTAGGTATCACCGCAGTTATTATTTGCAAATGTTACTGTCCTTCGGTTTGAAGAGTTAATGAAACCACTGAGATTATGTTTACATAAGTATATATTACCGTAAATAGCATTACATTGTGTTAGTTTATCGTTTTCGTTAAAAAGGTGATCGTTGCTCTATTACAATTTTTAGTTAAACATTTTATACGAAAATGTGAAACATTTTGCCAACATAATAATTCTAAATATTTGAATTTTTACGAAATACAACATCAATATAAAGCTTAGCCTACTCCGTAACCAATAATATTAATACTTTACTATTATTACGTTTATTGGTTATTACATCAATTAGATTGTACGATTATTTCATAACCTTACCACGCTATAGGAAACTTATATAATTGAGTCAATGTTTTCGGATACAGAAAATAAATAGAAGAGGCATAATAGAATTGGGAAAAGGCTATTCGTTATACGTTGATATAAAATTTGTGGACGTAATGGTGTTTGGTCCATTCTGATTAACGTATATACTTGATCAATAGCAATATGTTTAAGAGACTAGCTTCTAAATAAATGTCCAAATATTTTGGATATTAACATTGTCTATTGACGACTTTTTTTTCGATAGGTGTTTTTGTCTTCGGCCACTATTATGGCCGCGAAGGCTTCATCGATCCCAGAACTCGTGGATCCGGCCTCCGCAAGCTGAACAGCATTAATAAAAAATATAATGTAGAGGAGAAAGCCGATTGAAAAGGATTAGGGGAGGGACGAAGAGATGGACAGAGATATACGTGGAAAGAGAAAGAGGGAGAGATATTTCAATAGATACTTATATATGTAATCTGTACCTTAACTTAATTTCGTATTGGAAATACGAAAAACAACCGGCGCAACCGGCGGTGGAAGTGGCACGTACGTGAGGTGACGAATCGAGTGGTGGAGGAGTTCCGTGCGTCGGGCTGATCCCTGTTTGGACCATCAACGTCAGGTCGAGAAAGGGGGGTGGGGGCAGGGAAGCGCGTCCCGAGGTCTGCGCATGAGGAAAGGTGTTAGGGTTCGGGATGTACTCCGCTGTTTGGGCGATCAGAGGATTTGAGTGGTGCACGGCTTTGTCGAAATAGAATATACCGCAGTCCTGCAGGAATTGCGCTATGCAGGGGAGTCGGAGATATTCGTGCAGATCGACGTTGCTCTGGTACCATTCCGCACCCGTAGCTTTGCGGGTGAAACGATTCTGAAGGACTGGGAGTCACCTCATTTTAGTCAAAGAAGAGTGCATGACCACAACTTAGGCATAAGTCATTCTGGGTCTTATGCAGGTCTTGTATAGAATCATCTTCTGACGCAAAGCGAGCTTGCTGAAGCTGCAGAGTAAGGGATGAAGTCTGCCCGCAACGAAGGCGGCCTTGTTCCTCACTCTACTGATGTGCTCTATATTGACGAATATTATATAATTCTTAGTAAATAGTTCTTAGTTATGGTCGCCACATTTGGTTCAATTTCAAGAGCAATTTTGTGTACGTATAAAAGCAATGGTATATCATTATATTTATTTTGACCTATGGAAAATTAAATAAACGACTTTATACATTTAATCTACTTGCGAATCGTGAAATTTTTGTTTATTTTAGGCATTAGAAACGGCAATCGCCAATTGAATTGAAATGAAGCTGTTGAAGCTTTGGGAAATTAATGTTGTCTTGAGACCCCGGTTCACCGGATGAGAGAAATTAATTTGTAGAAAGTAGGACGCCCAGAAAAATATATATTTATCTAGAAGAATTAGAGTTTATACATCGGCTCGGAAAGTTTATTCGTATGATATATTTATGTAAACGTTCCGCCTATAAATAAACATGGGCTGTGATAATTCTAACCTATAAGTTACTGAAATTATTTAATTTTGTTACAATGTAATAAAAATAAAACATGCCGCTGCTGTATCTTTATGTATAATAATGGTGTTATTTTTCTATCTTAATATTTTTTTAAAGAAGTTTGTACGTACTTCCAGTATTTGCCAACAACTCAGTTGTGAGACAGATTGTCAAAACTTTATGCTATTTTGGTATATCTCATATTCAGTTTTTTACATAGTAACAAACCGTAAATATATAAAACAGTTATGAAATTTAATATCATCAAACTTTATTTTTCGTTTCAACACATAAACGTCGATTTATATATTATTTTTATGATTAATAAATATTATAATATATGTTATCAATATATGGCAAAAATACATTGTATCATATAAATTTTGATTATTTCAATTGCACTAAAGTGCTACAATTTGTATCCTTGTGTATAAAATTGTGTTAGGAACGGAATAAAAGCATTTTTCTTTGAAGATTTACGGGATGAGAAATGAGTAATGACCACAGGTATAACAGCCCTTAGTAATGTTAAGAATATTACAACAATTTTTTCACACAAATGATTTAAGATTGTGTTACTGATAATATTGCAATGAAGGTTAACATTGAAATTATTGATAAAAATAATGTACATTTCTGTTATATTAAAACAATCTAAACAGGATAAAGATAAATATGGAAATGCGTTTTCGCAACAGCTATCTTTAATTATTAAACGTTTTTATGTCGAAAAAGCGGAGGCGAAATCCGAACTGAAATTAAATTCTACTGTTTTTTTTTTTTTTTTTTTTTTTTTTTTTTTGTTTTTTTTTTGGGGGGGGTTTTGGGGGGGGGGCGGGGGGGGGGGGTTGGGGGGGGTTGGGGGGGGGGGGGGGGGG
>DWLS01002201.1:0-18768 GCA_018246255.1 Pachliopta kotzebuea
TGACATTCATCCCTTCGCATAATATGTCCATACCGCGCTAATCTATTACTTCTCAACTTATCCGTCACCGGCGATACATTCAAATTTCCTCATTAAGTCCGCTTATTAGACCCTTATTCTAGGTATTTCAAAGAAGATTTTTTAATTAATAAAATGAAATGATAACAAGAGAAAGTAGAATAAAAGAAATAACGACAGAGCGAGAGCGATTTGATTTTTAATTATCATTCCTCTAAAGAGGAAGTGTAATAAATCTCAATTGAAAGATATTTACACAGCTTTAAATATTTTTTTTTCTTTCCTCTGATATTATTATACAGAGTTTTTTCCTCCTGTTACTTAAATGTATTACATTACGTACTATATTTAATGGTAATAAATCTCTATTGACGGAGACCGTCTTGGTAGGTTCGCAGCTACTGTTCCAACTGCCTAGACATTACTGTTCCGGTTTGATGGGTGTTGATTGCTAGTGAAATCACTGGGGTAACGAGACTTAATCACTAAGTCTCAAGGGAATGAGCTCTATGTGGTGGTATGTAAACCATTTTAATTTGTGTCATGTTATAGGCAAGCGTATCACTTACCATCAGGTGAACGTTTTGTTCGTATCGTCGCGTATTGAATAATAAAAATCACAATGTCGAAAAGAAATCATATGTACTTTGATGATAGCTGACTCATCATTAGCGTATACAGCTCATCAGATTCTGGGCACGTGGACCACGGCATCCATTTATTAACCTAAACCTAACCTAATATTCCTCCTGCTCTTAAGAGTCCAGCTATCCAGCGGAGGATTGAAGACAGATTATCAAAACATTAAGATGTAACTACTTCTCTGATGAGTGACGACGAGAGTCGCCGTATATTTCTGAAATTTAGTAACGAATCAGTAAGTAAAGTAATAGCAATGAATAAAACGCAAATGTAAAACTGTAAATGTAGATAAGTTATATAGAAAGATAAGAAAGAAAGAAAATAAACAAAAACTGTAAACGGCGTACTTTTAGTCTGAGAGGCGATGCATGAAAGAGGAAAGCAACATATATATATAGTTGGAAAAATGTAATAGAAGATTGGAAATATGCAGCATGAAAATAGAGAAATGTAGGAAAAGGAAAATTATGAGAAAAAGAAAGTAAATAAAATAAAAAGTATATAAGGACCTTTACCCAAAACACGAAGGGGAAACGCGAAAAAAAAAAGATGTAACTACTATGTAAAGCTTAACCGAATACCAATTAAGTTACCTTGTCAGTTTACTTAAATCGCTAAGCACCTTTCGGTAACAGTAGGTTGTGGTGACTAATACTTGCCGGGGATTTATCCCTGTTGATAATCTCACGTGCTTTACCACTTGAAGGCTTTAAGTTTGATATGTATTTAGAAATTTAAGCTTATGTATAACGTCCTTACTTATATATAGTATATAACTCATTGTTTAACACTTCTTAATTTTATATTTGCCTAGAACATTGTTCAAATATTTTCAATAAAAGATATCCGTCATATCATCATCAGCTTAAAAAAGTCCACTGTCGGATATAAGCCTCCACCAATGATGGGCCATATACTATGCTGATCCAAGGCAGGTTGATGGACAGCCAGAGCCTCGAAGCAGTTTGCACCACGAGTAGGAGAGATTAGTTTGTGTCCCGTGGTTTGTGTGAGATCCTTCACATCCCTCTCAAAATATATAGATTTTTTTTAAATGTAATGGACTGGATTCTGTGTGGTTATGGGTTGTTGTAAATTACAATTCCAGCGCCCATTCTACCTCTAATTATTTTCTGTTATTACTATGGTAATGCTACGTTAAATGTTATCTATTAAGGAGATGAGAGGAAAATATTGCTGTGTGAAAATCATAGTATTTTTTCATTCGATGGTAAGTGATGGCCTGCCCACAACATGTCCATGGTCGATTTAAGAGGTAAGGTTTTAAGTCTCGTTACCGGAGTAATTTCACTAGCATACAGCACCCTTTAAACCGGAACACAGTAATGTTTACACAGTACTGTTTGGCGGCTGCAGAGCTTCTGTCCTCAATGTTATGGTAAGGCGGTATCTCTTACTATAAAGTTATTGTTTTGTTAAGTAAAATTGTAATACCTACATATGATTATGTATACATATATATATTCTGTAATTGATGTATCTATATACACATATACAACGTTTGTATGCGAGCATGCGATCTATTAGCGTTGCTGACAAATCAACAGTGTTGCCGGTTACCATCTTTTTATTGCATTGAATTAAAATTAAATGTCGCTTTCCGATTGGTTGTGCTCCGCCGGGGGTGTGTGGGGGTAGGTGGAGAGGAGTGTGGGGGTAGGTGGAGGAGGGTGGGGTGGTGGAGTTCCGATCAATACGAGGCGTTACGTAAGCAGGGTAGACGGGAGGCGCCAGCACTAAAACTACAGCAGCGCTTTTGAAAAACATCACCACCCCTTGGAGACTTGCATTTACAAGTACTAAGAATTGAGTTCTAAGAGCTATATTAGTAATTAATGTAGACATCTATTATAAACCTTTACTTTACAAGTTTGCTGATAGTAAGTCTCTCTCTTTTTTTATAGCGATCTTCCTTCGCGGTTTGTGTAAAGGTCTTTGTATACCTTTCCTCTTACCTTTCTCTAATAATTTTTTTTTATTAGTTACGGGTCAATGCTTGGCCACGATTCCACCTGGTGCTAAGTAATGATGTGGTCTATGGTGGTAAAGCGCATTAACCTAATAAGTGCCTAAAACTATTTCCTCTTACCTTTCCCTATTTCCTCTTTCATTCTTCATTTTATCCATCTTTCGTTCTTTTGGTATATCTTCCCTTATTCTTTCAGGCATCGCCTCACAGATTAAAGTACGCCGTATTACATTTATCTTTATTTATTTTTACATTTCATTATTATGTTTGTCGTTTACATTCATCAGTCTTTATACAGAAGGTATCTTGCTTACATTATTATTTTTATTAAACTAAAATTTTTAATACACATATTAAGGAATAGTTATATTAAGTTTTATTAACCTTTGTACATTTTCTTTTCCAAATTTTATGAATATACGGCGACCTTCGTCATTACTCATCAGAGAAGCGATGCTATGAACATTAATTTCTTTTCCGAGCACAATTTCATTATCTGCTCTCTCTAGTAGGTCTCTTGCCGGAGACCGTCTAGGTAGGTACTACCACAGCACCTATTTCTACCATTTAAATTACATATACATTAATAACATATTTATTAACCATACCATAAGTCCTACCCTATCTTATATCATAACGCGTTACTGCACCTGTACTTAAGTTCTCTGCTATATTATAGTAGACAGAGAGAGAATCCCTTTTAGTATTAAGTCCGCCTTTATAAACTCAAATAAACCTGCGGCAGTTCATTGTTAGACATAGGGCAGCAAAGAAGGTGCTGTATCATAGTGAAATTACTGTGGTGTGGACTTAACATCAACCGTCTCAATGTGACGACCGAAATATGCAGGTGTATGTACCATCTTAACCAACACTTTGTTATTGGCAAGCATATCACTTATAATCAGGTGAAGGTTTTACTCGTCTCTTCGAAAAAAAAAAGTTAACCAGCAGCTCTGATTAAACTTTTAACAATTGTATATGAAAACTTATTGGTGGTATATCTCTGTTACTCTATTGGTCGTATATCTCTGTTACTCTATTGGCGGTATGGCTATTATAGTTTGTCGGTCTATTATATATATACCTAGTATATACCTAGTGAATTTACTGTGGTAACGAGACTTAACATCTTAACTTGTCCAAATAAAATTTAACTTATCATCGTGTGCTCGCTCTAGCACATACTTCATTTTCCCATTTTTGAAAACGGACATAACATTAAATTTATTTGCTGTAACCATATTACTTCTGCCTTACTCCGAAAGAGGAATTAACGAATTGAATTTATATGAAAAAAAAGGCCAGGCCCACAAGCCGAAACTTTCAACGGACCAATAATTTGATTCCCAAATTTTCTATCCTCTTTACATTTATCGGGTGCCTCTCTCTGCGGACCCCGAACCTTCGTTGCCTTTTACGACCTGAAAAACTTTCTGAAATCAATTTTCTTTTTTTATTTCATTATTCAACACTTATTTGGAAGTGGAAATTATAAGTGATCATTAAACAAAAAGGTTTTTATTAGACTTTTTTAATTCTTGAACGAGCAAGGCGTTCGATGGTAAGTAATACGCTTGCTTATAACATTACATTGGTTATGAAGACATACACAGGATTACATTGCACTCGCCTTAATACATATGTTAAGATTCGTTACCCCAAGTAATTTTACTAGATTACTATTTTTTTTTAATCGACCAGGCAGTTAGTGATACGTTTGTCCATAACAACGCGCCCTGGTTAAGATGATATAAACAGTACCACATTACTCTCGTCGCCTTGAGACATACGATGTTAAGTGTTACCATAGTAATTTAACTATCACACAGAAGAGTTTTACTGATTATCGATAACCAAAGAATTCAACGAATGCAACAAATGAGTATATGCGTATGCCGTAGTCTTCCATACAAAGGTTGATGTTATCAGCTTATTGCAAATAGAGGTTTTACGAAAAACTTCTTAACTTCACTGTAAACGTAATCGATTTTCTGTAAAGAATGTAGATATACATGTATTAGATAATAAAGTCTGGTATGGTAATGATTCTTCTAAATCATGAAATGATGATCTGGTAATACTCCAATAAATTAAATGCTGTTATTGCTAGAACAACGTCGACTAAGTTGGACGGGGTCCAAGAGGAGCTGAAGTGATTACGTTACGCAACTTCCAGTGTCGAGTGGTCGGGGTGGTGCTGGAGGCTCGGGGCCGGCGTCGCTCGGGCGTCGCCCCGTGCCGCTATCGATTCCGTTACCTCTCACTTTGGGTGCTTTGTAAACTGGCTCTTTCTAAATGTTTGTCTCACAACAATACTCTCTTCTCTCTTCCAATTCTGATCTTCCAATTTATTTCGTAGATTTTTCTCTTTTTTGAATCATCATCTTCGAATAGATTTTCACTGCTGGACATCAACCTTTACCAAAGATCTTACCGATCGGTCCAGTATATTCAGTTTTTGTTACTACCATCTTTAGCAGATCATCTGTTCACGGCGCAGCTGGCGCTGGCTGGTATAATTTTCCCCAACTTCCAAATCATCATCATCAGCCAGTCAGTCAACGTAGGATTCCCTCAGAGATTTCCATTCCAATCAGTCCAGCGTTGTCTGCATGCAGCTGTTTTTCGCGACCATCAGATCATCGATTCACCATGTGGGGGTCTTCCATCAGTGCTTTGCACCTTCAAATACTGATACTCTAATATGAACATAAAGCAATATAAAGTTTTAGTTATAGTAATTAATTTATTTATATAAGGCGATCAGGATTTTCTTCCGTTTCTCATGAGGAACTTCAAATCCTGCTCGCGACAAAGTAACATATAAATTACTTGAATTGTCACTATATAAAAGAATATATTAGAAAAATGAGGATACTCATCTCTCGTCCGACTTCATCAAGCGCCGTACTTTAATATAGTTAGTACCGCCGCGAGACGCCCTGAAATCTGATTTAGTGTTTCAATTTTCGCCAGCGCCTTTGTATATTAAATTTGAAAATTATTTACGTAAAATAAATATTTCCTTATTACATCATTGAAAGTTTTCAAACATTTCTAACGAGCTCAGTGTTAACATCCTTATATTGTAAATATCGCCAGTTTATGGATATAGAGATCATCTCTAAAAGGAACAGCACTTACTGATAATAGGTCTCTCTTGCCGGAGACCGTCTATGCAGCTCCTATTTTTACAGCCAAACAATAATGTGCAAAGATTATTGTCTTCTGCTTTGAAGAATAGGTAGTGAAATTACCAGGGTAACGAGAATTAACACCTAATGTCTTAAGGCGATGAGCGCAATGTAGTGCTGTGTATACCATCTTAACCAGCGCGTTGTTATTAGCAAGCGTATCACTAACCATCAGGTGAATGCCTTGCCCGTCTTGTTGCTGCGTCGAAAAGAAAAGAAACGGAACAACTTGTCGGCGTCTGTGTTCACGCCCAATGACCGTAGACCATGGACCATGTAGAGATCTACAAATTAAGGGTGAATAGGCTTCTACTATCGCCACATAACACCCAAGTGGGAAAGTGATCATTCCGTGAAATTAATGAATGAATGAATTCCGTAGCTAGATGATTCGCATTTAAATCATTTGAAAATAATTTTTGGTATATTATAAATGTTTCAGTAAATTTCCTTAAATTATTTTCCGCTCCGCACTCGGATCTCCACAACCGCAACGACCTTTTTACGGTCTATTTGGAAATATCTCGTCAGCGCTTTACTGTTTGGAAATAAAATTTATGTTTACGACCCGTTAGGGAAGGTTTTTATTTCTTCCATCGTTACATGTCACTGATAAGTTTGTATTTAGCATAACTTGAAAGACGTAATGCTTAATAATTTTGCCGTCTTAATTCACTATTCCTTTCAATAAAAAAGTATTCACAGCCGTGGTCATTTTATAAGGGTTGAAGTACTTACCTTTAGAGGGAAGGTTACTGAAATTGTGAAAGTGGAAGGTAGTAATAGAAGTGTGGAAGGTGATGTGTGAGAGGAGAGAATAGTATAAACTGAAGAATTGTGAAACTATGACATGACAGAGGAAAGAATCAATGAGGAAAAATTAGAAGAATTGTATGCTAGAGAAAAATCGAAAAAATAATGAAAAGTATTTAAAAGAAACTAAAATTCTCTTTTCCACTATACGGGAGAAAGTTATTAAAAAAAAGTATTTACTATTACTAAAAACTACGTCATTACTATGTATGTAGCAGCAACTCACAAATTTGATTTAGTACAAACGTCAATAGTCGCTTAATGGTTTTAGGGGTGTGACTTGCAAAGTTGAAGGTTTTATATTTATAACCGCTGTCTTTATAGAAATGAAAGGTTTGAATGTAGTGATTAATGGTATTGTTAGTAATATCGGTGCCGTTAATGTTCCTAAATCGACGAAACCAACTGGATTGGCCAGCGTTAGGGGAGACTAAGCAGGATCTTCTCGTCCTAACTACCGCAGTGTTTGGAGACTGAAGCCTTTAATTTGTGAGTGTTGCTAGTGATGATATACGGAACTGAGGCCTACTTAACACAATAGATGTCATAAAATGTCGTAAAGTCACTTGAAGGGCAACAAAAAGGGCTAAGCTCGGAGTAACCTTGCGCGGTTGAATCAAAAAAGAGGAAATCCATAGAAGAACGAAGGTTACCGATATAGCCCTAAGGATTGCTAGACTTGGGCGGCAGTACGCCAGGCACATTGCTAGAAGGATTGACGGCCAAAGGGACAGTAAGATTCTGGTGTCGCGGCTGCGTATTGGTTAAGGTGCAGGAAGGCTTCCCCATACGTACATACATACATACATAAGTAGATCAACGATCTGTTGAAGGTCGCGGGGAACCGCCGTATGCAGACAGCGCAGAATCGAATGGAGTAGAGATAATGTTTATCGGCTGATGATGATAATTACTATTCCTTAAAAATGTTGTTCCATTTAAATGTATTTTCAGTCGCTATGATAAATTCACGGGCAACAATAATAAATAAGATTAAGGACCATTCCTCTGTTCCGTGAGTACGGACTACAAAGCGCCGGTAGCGAGGAGTGCTCTTCAAATAGAGCAGGATAAAGTGCCTTAATAAAGGCTGAGTAACGACCGTCGGAACGATAAACTTTCCGCTGGCGCTGTTCTTCGTAGTTTGTAGCCCTCCCACCCTCTCGAAGTTTTCTCATTGGACGCCCGTATGTAGTGATAACGGTGTAGCTATTGCTAAGTGCTACTGTTTCTACTGTATACCTTGATACTTGGTGAGAAGACCAGCGTTTTATTTTCATTTCACAGCTCATTTTTGACACTTGATATCATTTACATTGTGTTTCGGTATCGAGGCAATTACATCGTCATCAACATTCATTTGTTGTCAACATGGATTTGAGCCATCTCCAACCACGCTGGTATAATGCAGGTTGGTAGACAGCCAAAGCCTCTTTTGTTGATTAGTAGGGTGCACCACGAGCAGGTGAGGCTGATTTGGGGCTCGTTAATTGTTGTGTTGCTTGTTTGTTGTTGCACCCTAAATCTTATTACCTCAATCATTTCACCAGCATACAGTAGTCTTCGAACTGGAACACAATAATATCTGCATATTACTGTTTGACGGCTGCAGCAGGAGCTGCGGTGGTAACTACATAGACGGTCTCTGGCAACAGAGTCCTACCACTAGGAACAGAGTTACAAAGCGTGTATCTATCTGAAGCATTACATTTGTCCAATTTTCTTACAGAGTTTTTACTACCAAGTTTTGATTTGTTTTGACTTTTGGTAATATTTGTCCATCAGTTTTAATTCCAACAAGAAGCAATAAATCAGTTACTACGTCTGTAATAATCCGTTTTAAATTTACATAATAATCTGTGTTCAAAAATGGGGTCACCAAGGACCCTTCCGATAACCAGCAACCCTTTGGTGGTACTTTCTCATTCAAAATAAATGTCGCTTCAATTAATTCAATGTTGATTACGTTATATAAAGGCTTTGATATTCGGACAGGTTTTCGGGGTCCTTATCCGGGTACTGTATTTGATGAATATTTTTATTTAATAAAGCTGGGTGAGGACATACGAAAAGATATGGTTCTGTTTTGAATTTATTATAACTCGGATATTTAATGCTTTATGTGTTGCCAGTTTGGCTAGTTTTGTTTATTAAATCTAATTTTTGTTGAGGCTTTCTGAAAATGTGAGCTTTGTGGGTATTTTCAAAGTTCCACGCCCGAATTCTTCTTTCCAAAACGCTTAAGCAATATCTGTATAGAAATATATTTATTAATAATCTTTTTATTTCACTCAAAATAAACTCCGTAAAAGTTTTAATTTTATTTTTGAGTTTGGCTTGTAGAATTATTTCAAACTTGTCAGGCTGTATGTTTCATATGATAAAATAGTCCCCGTAAAGTATTTCTGATTATCAGCGGACAGTATGTAATACTAGCATTCATTACCTTCTCTATAAGTCTAGTATGAACGGATGGTCAATGAATAAACAGCTTTTTCTTGTTTGTTCAATTTATAATTTTTTAATTCCCATGATTTTTTTCTTCTGACCCTCCGTATTTGCTCCATTTTTCCCGTCGCTCTCTACTAACGATCAAAACTTACATCGTTAGTGATTTCCGTGCTACATGTGAAGCTTATGAGCGCTAGATCTCTTTCAGGCTGTCACGAGTTCCTGCACAGTCACCATCCATTGTTCCCCTCCACCCTTTGTTTGCATTACCCGTGTCGTTCTCATTGTTCGTTCGTCTGTCGTTTAGAATTTTATTTTGAAATTTTATGAAGTAAATTTTTTTCTTTTACGTTTTATCTGCATTATCAGCATTATCATCATCATTCTCACTTGCTATACGTAACAGAGTAGTCGCGTTGGAAATCTATTGGAGCACTGTTCAGATATGGAGAACAACAGGGTAAAATGATGATGATTAAGATTTCTGCTATATCATTGATAATTTTTTTTATTCTGCTTTGCTTCTGCTGCAATTAATTTGTTTTAGGGTCTATGTATGGATTTATGCCGAAGAAATTAATTTTCGATGAATGTATAGTTACTAATATAATTGTCACTCATGACGACTAAGTTACCTAGTTTGATGATTAAGTATAATAACTAAATATAAATGTAGTATTACAAATTTTTCGGTCACTTTCCACCTTGATGATACATAAACTTATTACTTTTTTAGCAGACAAATTAGGATATTTTTTTTACCAGATCCGCGGTCCCATCCATCCTTCTAATTGATGAGTTCCATTTGGGCAAAGCACTGGGTAGCGTTGAGATAATTAACTTTACCGCTACATTATCCTCCGTCATTGGATTAAACCGGATGATCCCGGTATGATGTAGTGAATATGGTGTGGTTATTAATACTAAAGTGTAAATACACTACGAACAAGTTTATTTTAATGTTTTATGTTTGCTTTAGTAACATCACGCAGATGTTGTGCTTCTGGTGTATATGATCTGTAGATATATTAAAATAGTTGATAAATATGTTAGTACCTTGACTTGTTTGTATAGTATAAAAGTTTATACACTGCATCATCATCTTGTAGAAAACTATAAGAGAGTGTTTAGTTCAACTTACTTTTATGTGGTCTTGTATACTGATAATTTTTGCAATTCTGATAAGATATTCCATAGTTATTAAAAAAATATTAACGTTGTAAATATATGACAGATTGCTTTTGAACCTTTTTAATTTAAATATATTCCTGTGAAGGCTTTTTCTATTTGCATTCGCCAATTATCATCAGGTAACATTTGTGTGTAAAAGTATGGATTCGTTAGTGTAGCATTTCATTTATATCGGTGTTTCCCCAAAGTAGGTCCCTCAAGGAGACAATTCTCTCATTTAGTGTAACAATCTGAAACTTTAAGAAAATTTGCTAATTATTATATTATGCATTCTGTAGTTTTTTTTTGTCAGGCATTGGATAAAAATCACAAATCTGAATCTGAGTGGAATATAGAAAAAAAAGTAAATCAAAAATATGACAAAGAACCAAGAAGGTTGGGAAAAATTGGTTTATTTTATCCTATAGAGTAGGGGTGAAATCCTTTGTTACGCGGCACGCGATTGTTAACTTTATTAATTTTTTTATAAACTTTTATCGCCTTAAACATTTTTCATATTTATACTGCTTAGTAAACAAATGCTTTGTAAATTGTCGTGACTAAATGTTGTACGTCATATTTTTAGGAAACGCTATAAATATGAAGACTAAATATACTTTCCACTTAAAGGGTATTGCTGCCCGTTGAGAATTACCTTAAATAATAATCTAGGTTACGACTATTGGTAGACCTAGTGTCTTTGACTTTTGTAAGTTGATTACTGGTTAGGTGAAAATTAACAGGGAATAGTTTAAAATTTCTGAATTAAAACTTAAATCTAAGTTTTAGAGACAGCCCTTGCACGAAATTGAAAGTCTTTCTTTTTAATTTATTACATACGTTGCTTATGGTAGGCTAATGATCATGATTATGCCATATTTCTTTTAAGATACTGATCAATAATTAACCCTTTCCTGGCAAAGCCAATTAATTAGGCTAGGTATTCTGGTTGCAATATGGATACTTTGTTACATACTCCTTTATACTGGCGGTAGACTTTTGATACTGGAAACTATCAAACTATCGCTGCAGCTGACAAAAAGTAATATACAAACATTAATGTGTTCTGGTTTAAAGAGTGTTGTATATTAGTGAAATTACTGGAGTTGTATATGGTAATCAGCGCTTCGGGTAACCGTATCACTTACCATCAGGTGAATGTCTCGCTTGTGTCCTCCACTCCGTATATATAAAAACATTTGTATAGATTCCTTCATCGGATGATAGATGTCCACTTCTAGACATAGGCCTCCCCGAAAAACTGGTAGGATTTAGGTTTCTCCGGCTCAATGCGAGTTGGGGTTGGGTTGGCGATATAAATTCCGTAGTTTATAGTATTATGTTTACTTTACTTACCTTTGTTATATTCTATTCTTCTCACTTGATCATATATATTGCCTGATGATGTGACAAATTTTTACAGCTCACTTAACAACCAAGAGCCGTTGGCCTACATCCAGCGCCACTTCAAAATTTTTATGTTTTTGTTGCCGTCATTAAATTGATAAGTGCTGAAGTTGCTTTTAATAATGGCTTAAGTAATGGCTTATTCGTGATAACAACACAAAGTTACAGTTTACAGCGTGTGTGCTTCATTTTATTTCGTAATATCATCATCAGTCGGTAGACGTCCACTGCTGGATATAGGCCTCATCCAATAGTGAGGGGATTTGGCCATCTCCGATCACGTTGGTGGGAAGTCAGAGCCTGGTTTGTTGATTAGCAATGTGTACCACGAGCTGATCAGTTTGGTTTGTATCCCGTGATACAAATACAAATATACTTTATTCTGCACTATCATGGAGTTACAAAAAAGTACATCAGGATTTTCACACAAGGCGATGTTATCGCTAAGCTGCGACCTCTGCCAGACAACGTTTGGTTAGAAATTTAGCTAAGTAAAGAAGAAAATAGTAAAGAAATAAATATATAAACAATAGAAATAATAATAAAAATAGAATAAAGCATTACAATACATCAGCAATTCTACTACATATATAATGAATAATATATAAATGTAATACTTTTATGAGAATGTTGATCATGTTATGATCTTTGGCATGTTTTTTTAACGATTTAATACTTTCACTGCATCGAATAAAGAGAGGTAAGGAGTTTCATAGGTTCACGGCGTACACCTTTTCCTTCTAAAATCTGCCTTTCTTGGCGTGCGTCCATGCAGAATGGGATATCGCTATACCAACTTAATGGCTGACAGGCTTGCCTGACTTAATGACTGAAACATACAGTCTTTTTTATTTTTGTTTTAATGAGATAAAACATTTACTTGCGAATGCGACAGAAAACTACTAGTTTTTTATACATATATGTATCTTCTTTCGGGTATTCCTATTCTTACCTCTTTTAACCTTTTATCTACATTATTTTATGTGGGACCATTTGCAGCACTCCTTTGAATTTACACCCATTGAATACAACTTTACACAATATTGATACTCTCGTAAGTGTCACTTTGTTATAAAAATATCGTGCCCTATGGATATATTTACATATGATCAAAGATACAATAGCTCCTCAGCTTTATAAAGCTTCTTGATGCATCTATAATAAATACAAGCATGTTAACCAATTTCCTTCATTTGATTTTTCGGAATACAATACTATCATACCCAATATTAAAAAGCATTGAAACCACTCGTGGGGTGTAAGGGGCCCCAAATAACATCTCATGGGAACCAAGCCAACCTCTCCTGCTCGTGGTGCAGCCTGCTAATCATCAAACGAGACTCTGGCTCCCCACCAATCCTTATTAGGACAGTCCAAATTCCCTCACTATGGGGAAAAGCTTAACTCCAGCAGTGGACTTCTATCAGCTAATGAAGTAACATAACGTTATAAATATTAACTTGGCCCATAAATAACATCAAAAGTTTTTTTTTTTTCAATACATATTTAAGTTGAATATTCTTGCGTTTGCAACTTTCTAACTTACATCGTCATGATGTTTGCGTTCCCTATATTCTTGTAAAAGCTCCTGAAAGCTTCGGGTGAAAAGGACTCCATAGCAAAGTGATGAATCTTCATATCCTCTTATCATTGTGACTTGCATCTATCCATCTTTTATTTAAAAAAAATTGCCTGATCATAGTGTTGCCTTAACTCTCGATTACAAACATATTTAAAGTATCAATAATTTTTTTATTTTGGTTACTTATGTGAGCTTCATCGCCTTAAATTTACAATTTTCCCTTAACACTCTACAAAAGATTATAGGGTCTATTTGAAGGTTTTATTTTGTATTTTTCCTTATTAATTTTCATTAACATTGTTAAGACCATTACTAATTTCACTTTCACGAACTGTTACGAAATTTGTCATTCGTGTCCTGCTTATCGTCTGCCGTCATCCGTCCGGCTGTTGTTGGATTAAGGCGAAAGTTGTTAAGATAATGGCATCTGGTGTTGCGAGTTTCTTTCTCCCCCCTTCCACCACCTCGGCGTAACGTACCTTCACTAACGCGATTACAATTCTCGCAATCCCATTTCCGCCGTAATAGAGTTTTCCTTGTCCGACGTCGCCGGCCCCCGCTCCCGCTATTGTTCAGTTTTCCTTTTGTTCGAATATTTCATCGGAATTGACAGCTTGTGACAGTTATGAGTTTTATTTATCATTGTGTTAACGAAAAATTAGGAAATGCGTTTTCCCATTATTAATCTAATAGCTATATGAACTAAACCAAATTGCTTTATAATTCTTATTTTTTTTATATTCAAGACGACTGCGTCATTGACCTGATAGTCTATGATATGTCTGTCCATTATAAAGTGGCGCTACATTATGCTACGTCGAGTTAAAACTTTCTTGTCTCTTTACCCCAGTAAGATCACTAGTTACACCACCTTTCAACCTGGAACTCAGTAATGTTTGCATAGTAGTGTTTGGCTACCATGTGTGAATTTTGGTTAGAACACAATAATGTTTGTACATTACTGTTCAGAAAAAGATAAATTAAAATAATAATAGATATAATGACATGTAAATGTGACTATATACACATACGTGTATGTACAAGTTTAGCAATGGTATATTAAGATAGCATAAGTATTAAATGATATAAATAAAAATTAAAAAAACCCTAAACAATAATATTAGGAAAAAGCAGAAAACGGAAGATAAAATAAGGCAAGGGGATAGTTTATTGCAGTAAATCTGATTGAGAGATTATATTTTAAATATAACATTTTAATTCCGGTGTCGTAGCCTCCCTGATGCTCGAAGTTACTTTAGTTTATAGAATCACTCAGACGGACTTGAAAAACTGTTAAGAAGTCGAAATGAAATTTGAATATTCTCAGATGAAATTGTACAGAAGGGATTGGATTCATTTTCATAGAATTGGCTATGTACTGTCGCGCTGCTGAATTTTTTTTTTATTATTTTCGACGAGCTTATAAAAGAACCAAAGCAATCACCTGATTGTAAGCTTGTCCCTAACAACGTGGCGCTGGTTGAGATGGTATACACAACATCACATTGCGCTTGTCGCCTAGAAATTATAAACTACAGCTTCCTTAAAACCCGAACATACTAATGTTTTTTGGCTGCAGTAGGAGCTGTTGCGAGTACCTATCTAGACCGTATCCTATAACAGACACATAACCACCAATCTTTAATAACCAATAATTAAAAGATTTGTTTTTGAAAACAGAAGAGTAATAAATGAATTTCATAACGAATCTAAGAATTCACATGTAGCCATTCTTAGTCTTGTATAAAATTTCCTGCTTCATAAATTTGACAAAAAAAAAACTACTTAAACTGTAATATTGGAACACGAAACATAAATTATATTTAGCAAATGTTTATTTATGAATTTTTTTGTATAAACAAAACAGGAGAAGAAAGGTACGTAAGAGAATCTCTCTTACTGTATCTACAGTAAACAAAAAGGCGTACATAATGCCACAAGGCATCTTCCAGTTATTATAATAGCAATCTTTCTAGACGTGAAGAGAATAAAAAAAAATTGCAATCAAATATCCTTCACTCGTTTTTCATGTAACAGGATGCTGCTCCTGAACATAAAACTGTGCCGTAAAATTTGACGACGGACCTAATAAACAGTAGATCATTGGTCGTCAAAGCAAATGGTATATCAATGAACCAGCTCTATAAAGTAACGAATGGATTATATAGATAAATAGATATACTTTTTACTGTTCACATTATGGTACAGTGAAGTAACTTAACTAAACTTATAATCTAAGTATGGGCAAGGGCAGTCTTAGCGATTTAAGCGTCTCTTTCTCTATATAGCATTGTCCTTTTCTTATTAATAATGATTAATTCTTGACCACACCAAGCTGGTGTTGAGTGTCGATGTGTCCTATTCCATAAATCTGAATAGTTTATGTATATGCTGATTATATACAATCTTTTAATTTTACTATACTGTATATTAGGAGACAGCTTCTGAAAACGAAGACAGACGATAGTACTAATGATACCTTTGATGATGGAACATGAAAATAATCGATTTTGATTTATAAAGAAAAATATTTTGTTAGCATTATTTACGCTCCATTATGTTAGTGTAGCTAAATGAAACGATAGTTTTGAGAAAAATACATTACTTTACTAAAAAAAAACCAGCAATGAAACACGTGCGCCGGCAGCTAGCGATCGCATAAATCTACCTCGAGATGTATTTAGTTTCAATTTGAACCTTATTTCATAGCAGCACGAGCCAGGCGTGGCCGTGCGGTCATTGCCCCGAGCATCAGCTGATTTTGATTTTGTGTTTCATTTCTGGTTTTTATAGTAATGTATTTTTTATAAATCTATCGTTTCATTTAGCTGTGATTGAGTGTAAATAATAAAAGAAAGAAACTTTATTCAACACACACACGCACAATATTAGAAATAAAATAATAAAAATTAAAAAATTATAATACAGAATATTGCGATACGATGTTGAACAGGACTCCACTCAGCATCTGCTGCAGAACTGATATTACGTATAGGATTTGCAGTGTCGGAAGGGATGAATTAATAAATAAATAAATAAAATGGGACATCAGTTAGGAGGTCTAAGTGACATAATGAGATGAAATGAACAAAGCGATTGTTTAATGTATGATAACTTAAGATGACAACAATGTCAGTATCGAGTTGGGAAAAGATGGTTTTAAGTACGGTGAAAAATAACATAAGCTTTGAGAAAACTGCAATACAATTATCTATATTTTAGTTAAGGTACATACGCGGCTGATAAAATTTGGTAAAAACTACTATTTTTTGATCAAATATGTAATTGTTGCTTTAAAAACAACAATATGACCTTTATTTTAAAATTAGGAAGCTTTAGTGGTGGCGGAATGTTATTCCAGCATTTAGCCGCAGCATAAAGACTACTACGAAAAGTAGCCGTGTGGTGCCGGCGACAACGAAGGTATACTATTTTAGTATCACAACGGCTAAATGAAATGAAATTGCTAATAAAACGTTTTAAAAATATGATTTTTTCTAATCAGTATCGATTTTTAACGCTATTATCAAAGGTGTCATAAGTACTATGGTCTGTCTTCGTTTTCGGGAGCGGTCTCATAATACCTAGTATTTTAGAGGTGGCCTGTTGTAGTCTATTGGTTGATTTAATGATTAATATTTTATTCCGTAAAGCTACAAAATGCAGTCGTGTAACCTTTCTAACTACCACTGCTTTGTTACAAGCACAGCGTTGCTTCTCTAGAAACTTGTATATGTAAACCATTATTAAATCTAGTTTAACCTTTATTCATGGAAATATGTGTAGACTGTTATAAATGTATAAATCTCATAAACCGGATTAATCGGACCTTGCGCTGCTCACCTACGGCTTCCTCTCAAATGGAAAACAATTCGTTGTGTATAAATGTGAAATACTACAATTTAACAATAAACAAATAATTTGTAGTTTAACACTTTCAATAGCTACAACTTGAATCTAACTGGAACCCTTTAATGTTTACTAGGGGTAAGTTTCTATTGCCGGAGACCGTCTATGTAGACACCATCTCAGCTCCTATTACAGCTGAAAAATATTACTGTGTTCTGGTTTGAAAGGTGTGTATTCTAGTGAAATTACTGGGGTAACGAGACTGAACATCTTGTACACTTGCCATTGTTTAGCAAGTCTAAAATAGTATGTTATTTCTTTCTATTCTAAAATCTTACTTATGAAATTCAGATTACGTTGTCATACATATAATGGAAATAAACTTTTTATGTACTTCTCCTTTGTTCGTGTACTTTAGCAAATGTGCCTCCAAACTGGATCCACCGAAGTTTAATTACGCAGATATTAACTTGAGAGCTTACTAATACCGTTAACAAACTAATTTCCCGTCATGGAATCTAATAAAGGTTAATGAGAGTTTCCAGAAAATTCCGAACCTGGATTAAGATTAATGCTCACTCGCGTTCGCTTTTCCTTCCTCTTCGCCCTCTTTCGATTTAAGAGCCGCCAAGGAATTTGTTGTGACAACGAAAATCCCCCGTTTGAACTTCTATCACGTTTCTAACTATAGATTAAGTTTAAGCTGTTGTTGCTAGAGCAAGATTCCACAGGTTTGATCTTCTACATTTAGCCATTCCAGTTCATCAAGCGGCAGAAGTCTCGCTACCGCTGTAGTTGATCATTCATGAACTATCACATTCAATCCGATGTGTATGACATCATAAACCGTTACCTCTTCAAGAGTGAAATGCGGTGATCAAAATGTTAATTACTGTTTCCTGGTCTCTAAATAATAAATTTGAACTGGTGGTACGAGAATTTGAATCTCCCTAATAGTTAAGCGTTAAAATACACCAGTCTATCTTGAACTTGTTACTATTATATGTGAATACGATTATAAAGACATGTATGATGAAAGGCATGAAATAGATAAATTATTTGGTGGGTATTTTAAAAAAATTATAACTATACAAACAATACAATAAATACACCGTTACATATGAATATAGAACATTTCAAAGGATACATTTATATGAGATGAAATGAAAGTTATATTTTAAACTTATGTTATTTGGCCATAATAGTTACTAAATTTATGCATGTTCTTTTATCAGATGAAAATTTATTATAATAGCAAATTCGGCATTCTGCAGCCTCGGCTTTGATACTAAATTATAGAGCCATTCGGAAATCTACCGGCGGACTGACCTCATTTGGCCGTAAATAACCATAAGGGAATTTATTTTGTGTGATATCGATTTCTATTTCTCTTTACTTCACCTCCTTTGGCTCTATATCCTCTGATTTTCAAAATATACAACTGTTTTCTTTTATATTGTCGCAAACAAAATTTATGATCTATTTTAGAGTTCTCCAAACTTTTTTGTGTCATAGACCCGTTGCCATATTATTTCGTGTTGTGTAGATCTCCTACTGACCTGATATTGATCCCTTGTAAATTTCTAACTGTAGTGAAGTTTAGTGTTAAAAACTTAAAGTAAACAACACATGTTAATTTATACATTTAT
>DWLS01002202.1:0-18768 GCA_018246255.1 Pachliopta kotzebuea
TGGTAGCCGGTATTTAATAAGTATCGATAAAATATGAATAAATATAAATATCTGTACTTATCCTTATTACTTACAAAGTCAAATCTAGGGGGACCGTTGAAATTAAACAGTACATGGAAACGGAGTCCGGGGGCATTAAATCAAATATTTCACGTCTAATTTATTTTCATTATAAACTATAAATCTACTCGTAATAATATTATGAGCGGGCCTCCATTGATAACTCCTATTAAAATTTGAATCACTATAAATCTTAGTTGCATAATTGTGAGCTTTGTGTGACGTCCGTACTCAGACACCGGACGCAACAGGTTTCGGTGTTAGATCTATGTATAGAATTATTCGTTGTTAGGTTCGAACGGCGACCAAAGTGTCACAGGGACAGCGCTAATTAATCTTTATACGATATACTACATTTATAAGAAACTATTAGGTATTTATTTCATACTAAAATACCAAAATATTATTTTATCGTGGGTACCAGAAAACTCTTGCTTTCATATGTAATTATAACATAATAATACTATTATGGAAGCCGATTTAAAAATGCGGAAAGTAGCAAGTCAGCCGAAAAAAGTCAACCACCAACCAAAGTTTATATGTGACTTGGGAATAAAATCTTTAAAATCTCACTGGTGATAGGTTTTCGTTACCGGAGACCGACTAGGTAATTACCATCAGTTTTTATATCTGTTCTAGTTTGAAGGGTGCTTGCTGTGTGCTAGTGAAATTACTGGGGCAATGAGACTTAAAAAACCTTATATCTCAAGGCGATGAGCGGAATGTTTACAATTGTATTATTAGTACTATGTGTACAGTTTTAACTAGCTCTACGTTATTATGGTGTAACGTATCACTTATCATCAAGTGGACGCCTAGCACGTCTCGTCGCACTAAGAAAAAACTTAAACCTTCATGGAAAGTATGGTCTTACACGTATGGGGTGTAAAGTCCCACGCAAGAACTCACTCGCTCGTGGTGCACCCTCTTAATCAACAAACGAGGCTCTGGCTCCCTATCAATCCGCACAGGGCCAGCGTGGTGGGAAATGACCCAAATTGCCCCACTACTGGGAAAGGCTAATATTAAGCAGTAGACATATAACGGCTGATGAAGAATATGGACTTGGTAGTAAAGCATTTAAAACATCAAATTGCGTGGTCCTGAATAACATATATATATGAAATGGCGTTTATATAGAAAATCAAATAATCATTGTTGATTAATAAAATTGCTGGTAACTAAACGGTGATTATGTGAATCAATGTTGACAGTTTTGACCAGATTTAATCCGTTATGAAAGTTCCCAGGATTGTTCACAGTTTGAACGCGAAATCCGGTGAAATTATACTATTCATGGAATACACTAAACCTTAATGCAAGACAATGGTTAATCGTTATTTAGTGACGGAGCTGACGGGTCGTTGTTTTTACGACCGTAATCAAAACGTGATTGTCGCGCATTCTGGAAAAAAAACCAGGCTTAATTGTGGTGGGGCGAGCGCTGGTGGTGGAAACGGTAATTAGGTGGCACGGTTCGTAAATGTTATTAAAACGCGTTTAACTGCCACGCTCTGATGCTGCAGCAGCTATGTAAGCTGGCCGAGCTCCTTGCGCATTTAAAATAATCACGAAAAACCAGGAGGTGCAAGAGGTCAACTACCTCTTTAAAAATATGTACTAGCGGTAGGTCCCTTTTACACTGGTGGTAGGTCCCTACTCCCAGAAACCGTAAAGGTAAGTACCGCCGCAGCTCCTATTTCTACCGCCAAATAGTAATGTGCTAACATGGCTGTGAAATTACTAAGATAACGAGACCTAACACCTCATGTCTCAAGGCGAAGAGCGCTATGTGGTGCTGTGTATACTATCTTCTTTTCTTTTATTTTTTTTAAATCGTCCTCTTGGTAAATGTGGACTAAGGCTCGTTAACATCATATTTATTATTTTCTTTAACTTCCATACTATTCCTTTCTTCTACTTTTCTATTCATCATTCTCTATTTCCATCCCATTACCTTCTTTCATCCATCATGTATACCGTCTCAACCAGCGCCATGTTATGGGTGAGTGCATCACTTACCATCAGGTGAACTTCTTGCTCGTCTCGTCGCCACGTACTTGTACTTGCTAGAAATGACCTACCATCCGAATAATTGAAAAATCAAATCTGTTGATATCAGCTTTTAAGGTTTCATAGAACAAGGGACAGAACATAGTATTATATATAAAAGATCTCTTGAGAAAATATTCAATACATTCTCTCAGTCAGTAACCACTCATCATCATCATCAGTTGATAAACGTCCAATGCTGAATATAGCGGATTCCCGCGACGTTCACCAGATCATCACCTTTAACTACTCTAGTCAGTTAAAAAAAACGTAAAAACCAATATTCTATGACATTTCTTTTGTAATGTTGTGACCATCACCTTTCATCATTTTATCTGGTGGAAGAAAGTTGCTGGACTAAGATCTCTGGTAATGTATCCATCGAAAAAGATCCTGCGCCAATTAAGTTCATTGACATAAATAGCATCACATATTTATATATATAGTATAGTACGCTGACTTTTTTCTTATTTGATGACCGGACGAGACGATCAAGGGGTTCACCTGATGGTATGTGATACGCTTGTTTTTAACAATGTGGTGCCGATTAAGATAGTACAAAACCACATTGCACTCCAAACGCTTTAATGTTTTAAAACGCTCGCTAAAGAGTGTAATTTTTAAATCATTTTATTAAATAAAAAAAATTTAAAGACCTCAAAACTCAGGTCCCACCTGTTCCCAACAAGGAGCATTTAGGGCGGTGCATTTTCTAAAATAATTATCGTGCACATCTTTCGCAGCAGTCCCAGCCCGGGGGTGCTATTGTTTTAAGGCGAATTTTTATTGCTTATGGCAACCCCGAACAATGGGAGAGCACCGTGGGGGTAATTTTGAATGACCACTTTGGTGCTTCAAGCGGTCAAGGTAAGCTTACTTTTAGGTTATTTTTTTTAATCGCCAACCTGTTTCGCATCGCTCTTGATATAATATAATAAAACTATTCAAGTAGTGATCGAGATAACTTATGTTGCCGAAATAAAATGGCGGTTGTTTTATAATACTTAAATTACATTACGCATCAATAAAAAATAAATAGATATAAACTAGAGATTAAAAGAAGATATTAAAATATATCATTAGACAATATTTAAATGATTATTAACCAAATACTAGTAAGTAAAATTAGTACTAAGTATATAGTAATAGAATACATGTCCCATTATTTATGACCTTTGTTTTAATATGGTTTAGTCAGTACTTTTTACTTTGATGTTGTTCAGTTAATTATTTCTAATTGATATTTTAATGAACTTAGTGACATTTGAGCACAATTTAATACAATTTATTGCTCAAAGATAACAGCTGTATCGAGTAGATAGTATAAACTTGGCCAAACATTAACATGTAATTAAATAATAAATTGATATAAAGATAATGAAGAAAGAAACGCCGCCATTACGTTAATCCAATGATTTACAATGAGCGCATAATTACGGAACTTTAATTGTCGGTCATATTAATTATCAAAAAATATACTAAACCGAAATTTATTGGAAGATACGTGTGGCGGACTACAGTACAAAATACTGATTAAGTAATTAAACGCGGTTGTAAAAAATATCAATTTGAAATCTATATAATAAAACAATATGTGCGAATTCATTAAGTTGTATTATATAAAAAAAGGAATTATAATAAAAAATAGGTACTCAGGCATGAGCACATACGACTTAGAAGAAGAAAGATAGATACTTATAATTCAAACCTATTTTTTTCCCAAGAAAATTGCTCTTCTTCAAAAAAAAGTAGTATTAAATACTATTCTTTATATTAATAAGTAAGTTTAACGTGCAAAACTTGTGAAAAGGTTAGTCATTATGAATAGTTTCTATACATTATGATTTGTATAATTACACTTAAGATCGTTAAATACAGAACCCGAATAAATCAATTTTAAAGTAAGAAATAAGCTTAAAAGTACACTAATATCTTAAAATAAATTAGTATGACTAAATTCCGAAATTCAGTACCACACGTATTTAGTACTTAATTTTTAGAAAAATGTCTCATATCTGTAATTAATTTATTTATTTATGCACATCATGTAAAAGACGACTTAAAACCTCTGGTATTATCTTCCAGTCTACCTAATTTAAAGTATATCCATACTTTATAAACTTTTGTGGGACATTAATACGTCTAGACTGCAGGAAATAATAACTTCAGACCTATAATAAGTAAGTCTAGTGTATATTAATTAATTTCAAATGTAAATATCTATGTTTAACAAAAAACAGATGTTGTTTCTTCATGTATTAAATAAATCAGGAAATACAAATATGGTTAAGAAAATGTTCACCATAATAATCAGAAAGCAATTGCAAAAAATTAAATGTTTCCATCCATATATATTGAGTTTTGAATTGGCGGTTTTTTTTTTCTGTGTCCTGTAAAGGTCTGATAAAACATACTTAAACTAGTATTATTAATAAGTTACAGTTAAAGCAAAAACTGTCTTTAGAGTTTGTTAACGCGATATCGGGAGATCAGATGAGCTTGCGATCGCAAGTCGACCACATCTTGCCTCAAACAAAACTTAATTAAAGTGACAATTCACGTGTATAATAAAATTATTCACGCACAATCGAGAGATAAGGCTCCACTTTGCACAATGAACACACACTGTGACAATTCAATGGCGATTATACATCGACGTGAACATATAATTACAATACAAACATATAAACTTATTCCAACAGTCAACACTGTTCAGTTTAAAATAAACTACCTAACTACCTAATATTAATAGCGAATCAATAGAAAAAATGTATCAAAACAATATGGATTTGCCATCCTCTCATTGATCTTAAATTTACCACATACTCATTAATCTTTTACTAAAGTCAACAAGATCTTTAAACAATAGCTTTCGTGGACATTCGCCTACTTACAATTGACCAGGGTAAGTAAGGGAGTGTAAGGGGTCCACACAATAACTCATGGTACCTAAGCCATCTTCACCTGTTCGTGGGTGCTCCTTGCTAATCAACAAATAAGACTAGCTTGCTTCCAATCCGCATTGGGCTAGCGTGGGGGGAAATGGCCCAAATCCCCTAAATATTGAGGAAGGCTTATATCCAGTGGTGGACGTCTATCAACTGAAGATGGGAAAATAAATTGATTATCCTTATACCGGAAAGTCCATAGTTGTAACGCTGGGAACATCTGGTTTGATATTTTTTTTATTCGAAAAGGCAATAAGATGAGCAAGGTCACTTATTAGTAAATGATGATTAAGTGACGTTCGCCTATTTTATCGTGGCGCTAGTTTAGATAATACACAACATTATATTGCGCTCATCGCTTTGAAATACTAGGTGTAAAGTTTCGTTACCCCAGTAATTTCACTATCAGTACGCCCTTCAAACTATAACACAGTAATATTTGGATACTACTGTATATTGGCTGCTATAGGAGCAGCGGTGATATCTATGTACCTAGATGTTTTCCGGAACCAGAGACCATTAATTAGTATATTATTTTTTTATCATCATCATCATTTCAATCGACGTCCACTGCTGGACATAGGTTTCTTGTAAAGTATTCCTCACAATTCGAACTTATATTTTATTTTTTATCTTGTATATATATTTCTATTAAAAATCAGTCGATTTATCTCATTTATCACATACCTGTCCTCCTTTTTGGTAAAGGAAAATGTTGTTTAGAAATTAAGATTTTTTTCGATTTATGGTAAAAAAATAAACATATTTTTAACTCGAAATTCCAAAATTGCAATACAATTACAAATAACGAAGTTCAAACAGCGGTCCTCTTATATATTTTTTGCGATTGCTTTGTTTGTTTGTCCTTTGCTCGATAAATTCGCTTTAAGGTAAAGAGGTCAACGACATTTTATAAATAAATGTTTTATGATGAGGTTTAAGTGTTGCTCTCTTACAAATTATAGAGCCTCTATCGAAATGGCGGAGTGCGGGTAAACAACTAATTCAACTAAATTACTAATAAAGTTTTGGTTTGGATGTTAATAATAAATAATATTTAAGTAAGTTCGTATGATACATTCAAAAAATATAAACTTTGAACCGAAGTAGGTCTATTATACTTGTATAACAATAGTTGTTGATAGGTCTCTGTTGCCGAAGACGTTCTAGGTAGATACCACCGCACCTCCTACTGCAGCCGACAAACAGTACTGTGCAAACATTACTGTGTTCCAGTTTGAAGGACGTTGTTAGCTAGTAGAATTTAATGGGATAGACTTCTCACCTTATGTTTCAAGGTGACGAGCGCAATGTGGTGCTATGTAAACCATTCTGAACCAGCGCCGCGTTGTTATGGGCAAGCGTATTAGTTATCATCAAGAGCTTTGATTCTTTCGATAATTAAAAAGAAATATTTACTTTGGTTATAAAAATTGATTTTCATCATCATCATCAGTCTATGGACTGATGAACATAAGCCTCCCCCAAAAATGAGGGAATATGGGCCGTATCGGCCGTTGGTGGGGAGTCAAAGCCTCGTTTGTTGATTAGCAGGGTACGAGTAGGTTAGGCTGGCTTGAGTTCCGTGAGTTGTTGTGTGGGACCCCTTACTCTTCCGAACTGATTTTAATGCTATTTTTTATCGAATTTTAAATATGTATACAGTTTAAAAGTCTAGGTATTACTATATTCAATACTTAATAGATTCTCTCCTACATAATCCGACACTCGAATGCGTTGACAAGAAATGTCGGGCGATGTGTTGTTGTAGATTACCTAAGTGGCCATATTGTCGAGGCACTTCAGTGCAGTATAACCCGTGTTATCTACCAATAATTAGTGATAACGGATAACTTCCCCAAAACGTTATCAGCTATATTTGCTATTAAATAATCGATACGCGCTGCACCGATAAACGGTCAGTGGCTGACAGTTTAACTGAGTAGCGACGAAAAAAAATTGAGATAACTTATCCCGGTTACATTTAAACTATAATAAACAGCCTTATATATGCCCTATAGCCTTACAAACTATGCTTTCATCCTTTTACGCAAAGCTCACTCACTTCACCATGAGACATAACATGAAAGCTTTATTAGTAACGGCACGCTTCAAACCGGAACACTGTTAATGTTCACAAAACAACTAATAACATGACGGAAATACACATCATAATTAGTTGGGAAGACATATTTACCATATAAAAAATTATTAATGTTGAAAACATCAGAAATAAAGTACTTAAAACAATTTAAAAATATATGTAAGATATATCACACGTACAATTTGTATTCAATACACGGCGAAAACTAACTGCGTTGAATTAATGCCGGTAATGTTTTCAACAAAATCTCCAAAGTTAAAATGTAAATGATGATCTACGATTTCTACGTTAATAAAAATGGAATTAAATATTTTACAAAGCAATTTGAATAATGTTATAATACGTATAAAACAAACACGACAAGGCGACGGGCACTCCAATATATAGTCAAAATTTTATTATCAGCATAGATAGGTGAGCAATATACAACGGATTATGGCGCGTCTTATCTTCTATTCATTATTAATTCATACGCAGGTAAAAGTTATTTATTCCGCCCGCGCTAATAGCGTTATGACGATAATAATCGTGTGTTATTTAATAATTTAACAATTACTTTTAAACGTGTTCAGTAAACGGTTTTCGTAACGAACGCCGGTTGTGCGGCTTGTGAAAAAACGGCCGCCTCCTTTTTTCGGAGGCGTCAAAAGGCGCGGGATGTCAACGCGACGCGCCCGGAGTGTTCGCGCCTCGCCGCTCCTTACCCGGGGCGTTTTTCAATAAAGCGAAACAGTTATTATTGAACCTGTCCGGAGTGATTCAAATTCATAAATCATTACCGCGCTCTTGCTTCATATTAAGTAATTACAGCAGCGCTCTTTGAGTATCTTAACAATTAAGATTACTCAGAGTACGCAATAAATTAAACAATTTGTTTCATTATTACCTTTCTATAGTAGCGCCTATTTCTATGAAGCAGTTGTGTACTAATTTTACTGTATGGAAAGCATTGCAATTGAATTGGTATGTTTTTTTTTTTTACTTATGTATAGGTTAATGCTTGACCACGATCCCACCTGGTGTTAAGTGAAGATGTGATAGATGATGGTAAAGCGCATTGACCTAGCAAATGCCTATTCACTCTTTTTTTGAAGGTGCGGTAGAAGATGTGGTATTATTTCGACCTCCAAAATGTAATGTGCAAACATTACTGTATTCTTAAAAAAATATATATATTTAAATTGTTTATATTTTAGTCTTATAAATTATAGTTATTAAAGTACATATTTGTAATGTGGTTTCATATTTGTTTGTATATACTGGTGGTAAGTCTTCGTTGCTGGAGATCATCTAAGTAGATATTATTATTATTACCGCAATTACTAGGTATATATTATTACCGCAGCTTCTATTTCTACCGCCAAATAGTACTGTGCAAACATTACTGTATTCCCGTTTGAAGGATGTTGTATTGTAAAGAAATTACTTGGGTAACTAGAATAAATAATTTTTGTCTCAGACAACAAGCGCAATTTGGTGTTTTATACACCATTTGATCCAGCGCCACGTTATTGGCAAGCGTATCACTTACTATCAGGTGAACCCTATGTTCGTCTCATCACCTCGTCGAATAGAAAATAGTTATTGAGTGTAACTCATCATTTTATACCTTAAGACGATGAAATAATGTGGTGCAGTGTATGTCGTCTTAATCAGGAAGGTCGGCACGTCTTATATAAAAGATGAGAGAAGACCACTCATCACTATATTTTATTGGAATGTTCTTACTCAATGAGTGATATGACAAAAAATATTATTTACGTAGTGAATTAATATTTAATAGATTTCATAAGTTAAGCGAAATAAAACGAATGCCAAATACGTGCCACATTAAAAACGTCGAAATTCGCGATGAGCCAAGTTGTATCGAGCGGAACTCACGGAATAGGGGCGGCAGTAAGCGGCAGTCAGCGGCAGTAAGCGGCAAGTTCGACGGCTGGCCTTGGCAGGAACCAGTCCGTCTCGTCCGAAACACCTCTGGGCAATTATTCAATAAAACAAAAGCATCCACCGGGCCGTTTACGTCACAGCGCGAGAAATGCGCGCCAGGTTAATTTCGCTTCAATTAGCGAATTATAGTTTCCCGAATCTCTTGTATATAATATATTATTTTTTTATCAACAATTTATATATGGTAAGTAATAATTTTAAACTTAACGAATCACTCTGTTTATCTCTTGTGGTGTATATAGCAATATATCAACACCAGTGCGATGCATGTTACCGTTGAGGTTCATTAAAAATTTTATGAAACGTATTTTAATGTAACTTCATTTCAAAAAAGTGGAATTATATAAAACTGATTGTACATGTTCAAATTATCATTTTTATATCCAGTACTTTAAAATAATTATATGTTGGCGTACTGTTGTATTAAATAATAATTTATGTAATAATTAATGTATTAGTAAGGGTACTCGTATTTACATGTACTGTAAGAAGTATTCAAAGTCGTTGCACAATCCAATAGTAAGTTCTATTCAGCTCGGCACGTGATTCTCGAAATGAGTCCTATTATCACTTGCACCAACAAAAAGATCCAACGCCACGAGCGGAGTCAGAATATAAAAAAAAAATCCGGTGAAATTTGATATAGTGATGTATTAAAAACGGTTCGCCTATCCTGAACTCATTGTGAGCTCCGAAGGCGCGGGCCGTAGGAAATATTTCAAATGCAAATCGTGCCAACGCTATGAATGTAATAGTTGGTCGTGGCCCGCGCACGCGCCGCGCACCGGAAACAAATTATCATACCCATATAAGCATGTACGAAATCGAAGATGTTATTGATGTCACCGTGCAGACAAATTGCGTTAAACGGGAAAATCGAGCCGCTTACAACCTCTGAACACCGAACTAGAGCACAATACAAATAACGGCGTCGACGGCCGTCAAAAGAGCCATAGGAATTTTTACGCGTTACAAATTCACTTTATTCACAATTCAATCCCCGCGTAGAGCCCGTAAAGGCGATTAACCGACGAATTACTTAATTCAAATAACTACAGTTGGCAAATATTCTTTAATAAATAAAAATAGATTTCCCATTTTTCACGCTTGCCCGCAATTGTATTTTGCGTTCAAAGCGAGAAACTATTTAATTGCTACAATGAGATAGTAAAATATAAATATTTTGTGATACCGCGGCTATTGTATAATGACGAATTAATAACTATTATTTCGTAACAGAGTTTCACGAATGCGCCGTACAAATTTCGTTAATTGATTCGATGCAGTCAAGTTTGTTGATATTTGGTTAAGCCAACTCGGTTCGAAGATTTAAGTAAATTTTCCGAACTTTTTTTAAAAACTAACTTACACGTTCTGAATGACTGTAAATATAAAATGCATCGTTGGCGTAACGGCTAACTGTGGAACTCTTGGGCCAATTGAAGATAAATTGGATCTACAAATGAATACGGTTATTTTACTATACGGTTGATAAATAACAATTTGTCATAATTTTAAGGTCAACTACTTAGACATTATAAGACCATATTCTTTTCATATAGAAAACGCTTGATGCCGTCTAAGCAGGTTTTGACCTACCTAACATAGTACTTATTTTTGGTGCTTATATATAACAATGGTACGGTTAAAAAAGCGTTTTAGTTAATAAAATTACTGTGGTAATGTAACGAACTTAACGGCTTATATTTCAAAAGCACAATGTAGTATATATCATCAAGCGAACGTTCAAGTCCTGTCGTATCTTCTTTGACATTAACTATTTTTACTTATTTACAAGTTAAATTGGGTATAGGTATAAAGTAGATATAATAAGGATTATTTTTGTTGTATTGTTATAATAATTGTTAATAGTAACATTGGTTAATAGTTTATTCCCTGGTACGGTGCGTAACGGTCGTTTGTTATGCGTTAAATATATCTGAATATCTTGGAATCGTTTGAATGTTAAGAGGCACGACGAGTGCCAATGCGATGTAAGTAGGTGATGCGCCGACGTCCTGGGGTCGGTGACTTACAGCATTATCAATGCGATGGTTTAGATTACCTATTTACTCAGATTTATGCTCAATGTGACACGAGAAATGTGATCCGACCGATTACATTTTTTTTAATAGATGAAAACTGTATCTTTACATGAAAACAACGATATAAAAATCTTTATTTATATGTTCGAGAGGCAACTTCATTTTGTGTTTTTTTTTTCGGTAAAAATATTGCTATGTTAATCTTTATTACACACTGTATACAGTAATTTTGCATCGACAGGCTGTCTGTCAATCGTTGATATCTTAACTTGTATGTAGTTAAATTTAAAGCGAGTATATTAACCGGATATATTATAACTGTTATTGCTTTGTAAGATAACAAAAAATATTATAAACTTTTAAAACTAAATTTGTAAGAAAAATCCATTCTTAACTTAATTTTGGTTCTCAAAATGAAACATCTAAAAAGCATTATTTCATGTCATTGCACTTTCCATGTAGATTATTCAGCATTGTTATTTATCATTCTAGGTATTTTTAGTAAAAATCTTATCATCGTATCAGTTGACCATCTCGGTGAGCTGTCACGACGCTTTTATCTTTGTCTAAAGCCCTTTCCCAGACTGATAGCGTAGTTCCTCTATTGCCCAATAGATGGCGTTACTTACATAAAAAAATTATCTTTATTAATACACGTATGCTAACAAGATTATAAATAATAATTTAGTTATTATTGAATAACATTTGATTCAAAAACATTTTGGATTGATTACAAACATTATTGAAACCTACTTAATTACTAAATAAAGTAAGCAGCAGATAAGTTATATTCAGTGTATAAGGATATTTATTATAGGACATAAATTTATATACTTTTTTAAAAAAAGGCAGCTTATATTCATTTAACACTAATGTAAAATTATAATTACAACGGAAGTCATTTATTCGACAATTATTTAAAGTATTTTTAAATTAAATTCCAATAATGTTCATTTCTGTACTACTACAATATAAAGCAGAAAGTGGACGAATTTTTTTTTAAGTTTAAATGTAATTAGTCAAAAATTCTCAAATTTATTGATAAGTTTGCTATCCTTAAAAGATTTAAGTAAATCATTATATCATATTTACGGAAAATAAATAAAAGTTATACGTAAACCAGTTAAAGATAAACTATATATTTGTATTTAAATAAATAAAAGTTCTACAGAAACGAATATTTATTTTAGTTATTTATAACTTAGTTTTTGATATCTATCTTATTATTTATGCTTTCAACTGGGTAGCTCATTACTTTTTTAATGAATAAATTAACACGGGCGAAGATTTTTCTAGTAACATCTCCGTTAGTACAAAATTATTACAGAAATTTTTTTCTAAAAATAAAAAACTAGAGTGAACGCTTTATAAATATTTGGTGTACCCAAATAAAGACAACAATAGCTAGAACAAATCGTATTGAATAGATGTATCTATTATTTATGAAAACAATATGCAAAACGAATTAATTTCCATACCGTCGGAGGCGCCGTTGTTGTTATATTCGCGGCGATCCGTTGCGCCTACGCACTTATATCAATTATCAGTTCTCATTCGTAATAAATTAAATACTGTTTGCGATCGATACAGATCTGAGGTCGTATTGATTAATGACTCCATCTTTCCTGAATATCGACCCTTGGACCATATCGACAGCGAAAATGAACTCGCGGGCAACATGGCTGGAGCCGTCACGCGGAGGATAACCTAAGTTTGATCATTCCAGTGACAGATTCATCATTCATTTGAAATTTTAAGCAAAAATAAACAAAGAAATGAAATATTAGGTTAATTAGTTACTAAATATCAGCTATCGGACTATACCGATCTGATATACCGATTAGATTAGATCGTTAACTCTGTTGATATAATTGTTAGTATTAATTAGCGAGTCGCACTAGTTTTCATTATGTAAAATTGGAATAAAAAACTGTTTTATTTTAGCGTTACGTAAGGTATCAAAGAATGTAAATGGTACCAGGGCTTTTTGGAACCAAACATGCTTACTCACTATCTGCAGCCATAACAGCATCAATATTTTATGCGAGCGTATTTCTATATCTTTTCTATATCCTAAGAACTAGTAAAAAGATTTTTTTATTTTAATAGTTATTGCGCTTATCACTAATTTCATATAATTTTTGATAAGTGTATATAGTTTTAAAATCTAACTATCCTCAAATACAGAAATGCAAATAAACAGTAGCATATGTACTAAAGTTGTTTTAAGTAATAAAGTAGGTAATATTTGCGACTACAGAAATACCTAAAGCTAATTTTTAGATTCTTATTGTTGAAGACATTTTTTTGTCTTATTACTGTTACTGTTCGATTTTTTGTATTAATCTCTCAAGTTATACATTATATGTACATGATAGCAAGTTGTATTTATAGTTCAAGCAGTATCATTGTAGTCTTCAGGTAAGGTAGCGTTTCCGTAAATAATATCTACATATATGTACTCGAATAAAAAAACTGTATCTATTATTGAACAATATATGATTTTCTGTAAATTCGATTGACACAGCATTAAATATAATGTTTATTGAACTTATTTACTTAATTAATTAAATTAAGTAATCTTAAGGTTTACTACACATTTGGAAATATATACAGTTATTATTATAATTCTAATGAATACACAATGAATATAAACGTATGTGTTCAATGCTGAAAAGATCGAGTTATTTACATTAGTATATTTCTCACTGTGTAAAAAAACGTTGTTTTTCAAACTTACTTATACAATTCAATGAAAATATAATACGCAATAAATTTAATGGAATCTATATGAATAACAACCTTAACACGAATGTTTTTGCTTTTTGTCACATTATCACATTACAATCACAGAATAAATAACATGAGCATGTAGAATTTTGATAATAATTCACATTTTTAAACCGATTCAAGTCAATAACGAATTCGTGCTTTAGAAAAAAAAGCCAAGTTTATACTCTGTTTTTTTTTCCATAAAGATATTTTCCTTTATAAGTTAAGCCGTTTGAAAATATTACGACCAATTCATTAATCTACACCTGGAATATAAGGTCTTTGTGTGCACGAATATTTAATTATAATAATAATGTAATATATTCTTATAAATATTGTTTCTTATAAAAATTGTGAGAACTAAGATTTCTAAAAAAAGGACACTCTAATGATTATTGAAATAAATACATGACAACAGTATATAATACAATTTGTAATTTTGAAATGCTATGATATAAGAAAAGCTATGTGATAATGTAAATATTTACCCGTAATGATTGTTACGTACATGAAAGTTTGCTTTTTAAACAACAAACACTTTTTTTCTAATAAGAATTACTTTAACTCGTCTTGTGTCGAAACAAACGGATCGCTCTCAATTCAAATAAAAATCAAAACAGAAGACACTATACATTTATAGATAATCTCTTGTCTTATCAATCTATTACAAAATACGTACTTAGCTTGCGAAAGTTAAAATCCAAAAATAAGCATTAAATGAACTAAAAAATATTATGTACCAAAAATAATTTTGAAATGTTTTTTCAATCAACTATTAACTTATCGTAATATTTACTTAAATAAACATAAACCGTTTTCAAGAAAAAACAAAGTTAATGAAATTTTTCTTTGTAAAAACAGAATTTTTAAAGAAAATCTCAAAATTTTATGTGTCTTGTTATACGTATTCTTGTCTAATGCTTGTTTCGTTATTATTGAATTTATGAAACAGAAATTTCAGACGGAAAATGTGATATTTATATTTATATACTGTATGGATTATCCTTTACCAATTTGAAATTCTCAATGTGATTCGCATAGGAAATAATGTAAATAATAACCTGTGAGCATTGCCCGCGGAAGGCCGCTAGACACGGTGCGGCATAGCACGCGCGCGGTCACTTAGCACTTGTCCAGTATTGTAAACTCAACGGGAAAACAAAAGCACAGAGTAGTCAGTCAAAACACAATAGGGGGGGCACGCCACACCGGGATGCACTCACGATGAAAACAGTTGAGGAACTTTTGTTGAGCGGGTCGTTCGGGTTGTTGGGCGCGGCGCGCGCGACATTACACTGTCGACGGTCGCCGGCACACTGCGCGGCCGGCCGCCGCAGCCCCCCCGCCGTCGCCTCGCCCCGGCCTCGCGAGGGCGGGGCCGCCGAGCGAGGCGACGCGAGGAGCTTAATTACGCGCGGAGGGAGCGGGACGGCGGTATAGAGTGGGCGCGAGCTATTAGCGCGGAGAGCGGGACGACGCTCGTCTTAAGTATTTTGTATAAGTAATGAGAAGCGAGAGCGGGGAGGGGGCGCATCTCCCGCCAATCTTTAATGTTGATTACGTCCGCCGCCGCCTCTGCGCGCCTCTCATTAGCGCGCGGCCACGCCTCGGCTTAATTACACCAGCTTTAATTGTTAACTGAATAATATACCGGATAAATTTCTCTATAAAAATTTGTAATTGTTAGCCGGATATCCGTTTTGTCGCCAAACCTTTTATTTAATTGACCATATATTTTGAATCGCTGAAAAGGAAAATATTTTATCATTTGTATTTACATAAGAGAATATGTAAAATTAAATTATAGCAAAGAGAACTCTAACCATAACCAAATTTTTGTTAAAAATCAAGAATAATAATAAACTATAAAAACATAGAGAGTAAAGTTATTTTTATACGTCTAAAAAAAATTATAGGTTTACTGAATGTATCTAAAAATGTACTAACTAAACAAAGATGTAACTAACGGATCCGTAAAACATAGCAGTAGTTAAAAAAGAAAATTAGTATGCGGTACGGAGTTTAGTTTCGACTCACGAAATGCTGTGCGAGTTTCGCATGTCCGTTCACCAGCGGGATTCCCATGAGTAATTTTATTTATAATTACAAATTTACAATAAACGGCAAATACATGAACAAAATATATCTAATTTTATTTGCAACGATTGTTAATGAAGGACTTTTTCCACCTTAATAACATAGTTATTTTCAGTAATGTCTTTTCTCGCTTATTGATTTCTTTGATAAAATATTATCGTGTTGATTGATACAAAATGTGCATATTTAGAAGCTTAAACATTATTTGTAAAAAGAGCTCCTTTCGGATTCGGGTACCATATACGTGTAGAAACATTTCCAAAAAAACATTATACAGATTATATTTTTCTATTTAACTAAGCGACACGACATTACTATACATTTGTCTGTTGTACCTAACCAGACGGTTTTCGGAAATAGAGCTTAGCTGATGGAAGGTCTACTGTTGATTTGATTGTCTAGAAGAAGTCTCCGTCTTTGTATAAATGTGTAATTATAGTTGAATATAGTGTAATCGAACATTTTAAGGTGTGAGCGGAATGTGGTGTTGCTTCGAAGGTAATGACCAAATTATTATGGATTATTATATAATAATCAATGAAGTTAGGTATGTATCTGACTACCAGAAAACCGTCCTGCGGAATTTGATTATCCTATGCAGCAAAATATGTGAAAATTATCCTATCTACAATTTGAAAGACAGACATGTTCTAGTTATAAGACTAACTTATGTTTGGTGGTTTACTTAAATCGAACTAGATTTTATGATATCTTAATGCCTTATTTAAATACAGAATTTATTAATAAATACATTATTTTGTTAACTATTCTGGTTCAAGACGAAATTTTTAACTTATGTTAAAGATTTTCATATTGTGTCGTATTTCAAAAATAAAGTTATGTATATCTTTAGTTAAGAAGTCACTTGTAATGTGTTTTAGAAATTATTTGTGATTTTATATAAAAAGGATAATAAGTTTAAATTTATTTATTTAAATTTGACTAGCTTTAAAAAAAGTAAAATGGTAACATATACGAAGATATATTATTATTGATTTGGTGGATGCTTCGTAAACGTAATCGTAATGTCAGTCGTGGTGCGTTATCTTCGTTCATTATGTTTTCGTCAAGCGTGTTGCTGTTAAATCAAAGCTCCACTCAGATGGAGACGCGACTAAAATCCCGCATTATATTAATCTGTATTCAATTCTATTCGTACTAAAGCCGATTTTTTGAATTTACAACGAGCTAACAATGACTATTTGAAACGTGAAAATTACAAAGCGATTTGTCAAAATGCCAAACTCCAGCGTCTTAAGTTTCTGTTGAATAATTGTTTCAACATGTATTTAATTATTAAAACTAACTTTTTGTGGGGAATTATTTCTTTTTTTAAAGACGTAGCGAATATATATAAGCAAAACGTTCACTTATTGGTAAGTAATATACCTACTCATAATAATGTAGCGATTTTTAGAATAATGTATACGGAACCAGGTTTAATTTCGTTACCTCAGTAATATCACTAGGTATAACACCTTTCAAACTGTAATAGTAAAGTTTGCACACTATTGTTTGGTAGCAAAAGTAGGAGCTGCTGCTACTCGATCTTTTATTATTATCACAGTTAGGACGAATTTCATGAGATTTGTCATAGTTTTCATTATTACGCATGTATAAAAAGTAATCATATTCGATGTAACTATCATAAAATATACTAGAATTATAATATAACGAAAACGGTTTGTTTAATAAAATTAGTATTTTTTCGAACACTAGATATAAAGTTAAGAATTTGCAATGGACGTGTAAGTTTAGCATTGAATGAACGAAATACTATATAGTAGTTAAAGTAGAATGTATAGATAGGATTTGAGCTCTACTAATGACAAAGAAATAGTCTTTAATTCATTGTTCAATCGAAACTTGGTGAGGTGCTGTCAATTACAGATATATTTCTCTTTTAAAACATGGACCGCGGCGATGGCAGCAATGAATAAACATTCTGCAGCTTTTCTACTCAGCGCTCAGGGCCCACCCACGGCGCTTACGCAAAAACTGACAGACTGTGTCGCCAGTGTTGCCACCTGTAAATAAATTCTATTTGAATAGGCCCACTGCCGCACAGTTACGCTTTTAGCGAAATCACAGATATAAATGTATACGCATAAGGTGAAAATTGGTACGGCGATATATCATTGTTAAATAAATATCTCTTTTAATAGTTCCACTACTGGTTACTAGTTAAAAGTATTTAATCACTACCCTGGTGAAATGCTGGTAGGTCTACGGATAATCAGTTATAACAGTGTTCACCTACACAACACTAGAATTAAATTTATATCATTCAAATTAAAAGTATCCATTAGCTTTCAAATTAATACCTTAGCAATTTGAAGGTCGTTTGTGAAAATATGGCAAAATTAAAAAGGTAATAGAAATATACATATACTAAGAACATATTGTGTGGGTCCCTTAAAATAATATTTTCTAGTATATTAATATATTATATTTCCAGATTATAATGTTGAATTGAAATATAAAATTCACATTAATTTTAAAATCGAAATTCCCCTAGGCATTAGTAAAATCTGTCATTTAGGTCTTACTAGTGGTAGGTTCCCGTTACTGGAGACCGTCTAGGTATCACCGCATCTATATCATCATATCGCAATATCATATTTCAACTGACAAATAATAATTTTCAAACAATACTGTGTTCCGATCTCAATAGTTTTGTATGAAAGTGAAACTACTAAGGTAATGAGACTTAACATCTTTTGTCTCAATTTGGTGTTAT
>DWLS01002203.1:0-18766 GCA_018246255.1 Pachliopta kotzebuea
GTCAAATGGAGATAGCTGATAACCCGGAGCCCCGGCCCAAAGGTGGCAACAATACTCCATGTGAGGCCGCACCTGCGCCTTATATAGTTTAAAGCGGTGAGCCGGCTTGACGTACTGTTTGGCCCTGTTGAGTACTCCGAGTTTCTGATTCTGGTCTTTAAATAACAAATAAATCATTACCACCTCTTACCTTATGTTTATGAATAAATAAGAAAAAAAATTTTTTTTTGTTAATTTTGCTTCTTATTAAATTTAATAAATGTAACGATAATAAAATAACATGAAAAAATGGTGCACTGTATAAATTTTTTTAGTCATACAATTCTAAAATATTCTACATATTATTTAACTATCAGATCGGAAAGCGAAACAATATTTTATACTAATAAAATATGGGATATTCATTTTAAACTGCATAAAGTTAATAAGATATGAAGGAACAGAATTTAAAATTATGTATAATTTTTTAATTTCATTATTACGGTTGGTAGTTTGTGATAATATGAAGAACAGTAAAAATAGGAAATGAACGTTTGGCCAGTAAAGCTCGGCTGCGAACGGCTCTGTCGTGATTGATGAAACCAATTCACCGCGTGGCCGTAACCACCGCACGCCGCGCCTGCGGTCCACGTCTCCTCTACCCGTTATAGAATAAAGTAATGTTAATTTTATAACTCTATGTACAAAGTTGTATCAATGTACTTAATTCAATGTATATAATGTTAATAGTAGAGAATCTCTATTGAAAGAGCTCTACAACATCCTTCATCGTCTAACACTGAAGTATAAACAATAACTGGATTTTGATATAAACGGTATTGTTGCTACAATTAATATTATAATTAAATACGTAGTCATAGATCTAGGTTATAACCGCAATTAGGTGCCGTGCAAATATTCTCACTAGGCGGAATCCGCATACGGCTGATGATAAATACTGACATGGACATTAATATGGACGCCTTCTTCTTCGAGTCGCTTTGTTATGGAAAAAAATCACTGTAAATATTAAATACTTCTCAAGGATGCACATTTAAAGTTTTTTTCCCAGATATTATTATATAGTGCTTTTTATCCTTCTATTTACACCATTAACTACTTTTCTATCTTATCATCTAGCGTTACTTTCCTTGAACATACATATAATATATATATATATATATTTTAGAAATAATTCCTTTTTAATTAATTATTCAATTTAAGCTTTTAATGTTATTAAAAGTGTAGTAATAGTCGGTATAATTGATGAAACGGTACGTTAAAGTAATAATTGTGACCTTCGAAATTTGTGTACGCTTCAAAAAGTACTACGAAATTTGTTTACATAGCAAATATATCGAAGAGTTCACACAAATAAATTAACTATAATCCAACTGAGAAAATAACTTTGTTTTTAGAAAATTTATTTATGTTTACGATATAAGGTGGCAAAACTATCGTAGATCGATTATATAGACATTAAACGGCAGGAAGCGCAGGATGTGAAAATTTTTAGTGGAGACCTATGATCAGCAATGGACGACTATCGGCTGATGTATGATCGTAAATTTATAAAAAAAAAAATCTTTTATTTCAATTGTATTAGGTCGTTATTGTTGTTTGAGTTAATATGAAAAAATTCCGTTCTTGATACAAAAGGATAATTTTTAAACATTTCTTAAAGCTTTCTAATATAAACATAACTTATACATTGTGCTGTAAAAGATTAAGCGAGCTAAGAATTATCCTTGCGTAAAATTTCAAGTAGCACAAGTTAGGACGGCAAACGGTATAATTGATCGGACAGGCGATCGATCAAATGAGCGAGTTTGTTCATTCGAAATTTACTTAATCGGCATGTTGTAATGGCGTAACGAGGGCGAAGTGGTGCGGAAAACTTGATAGCTTTTAAAAAGATTATTAGGAAATTGATGCTGACAAGCTATCGATTAATGTTATTAATCGAAGCAATAGATAGAGGATTTACTTTTACCTAATTAACGATTTTTTTTATTAAACATTACAACACTTGACCTCAATTTAGTTATAACTGGCTTTCACACGTTGACAGCTGAAGACCAATATTGTTATGGTAACAGATTTACAATGTAATGATAATAGAAGCAGGGTGTATGTAGAAAACTAGGTTAGATAAATAAACCCCAAGACAATCCAAAATATCCCAAATATATTATGTTCTTAAACGATTCAATGAGGTGAACGTTGTTTTCAATGTTACTCAGCCCCTAGTCAAGCTACTTTACCAAATTTATGAAAACTTTAAATTCTTTTATTTTTAAGATTTTTTTTTTATAGATCGAATTTTCTTGAAACTTTTAATTAATGTTTTTAGTGTTCATTAAGTTATTAATTGATTTTTTGGTTTATCTACGATCTTTAAAGCTCATAAACATCAGAAGCGAAGATTATTTCTATAGCATAAGCACTACTCAGAAAAATTTTAAAATTAACCTTTCTTTTATTTTTAAGAATGCATTGAAATTAATGAGAGAAAAAGTTACTTTCTGATTTAAATAATGTGTACGTCATTTATACTTTATAACTGATGCTGATGCTGTTGATATTTAGAGACATTTTTCCGAAATTCAACGTGGGCGGGAGAGGTCGGCCATCAATCATTAGTATGAATTGTCGGAGATTCATAAGTCTCGCATTTTGGTGCTGAGTCCTTGATATTGTCATGTCAATCAATAAACGTCAAAAGTAATTCCTTTACATTTTATTTATGTATTTATTAGTAAAATATCTATAACCCAAATACTCATTGAAAAAGATATTAGTAAGTAGTTTTATACGAACTAAACAGATCCCCTGATCATATCGTCTAAGAGTTAAGTGATAATGATTGAAATTCATGCACAGCTTCGCGTACTTAAGGGACCTCTATTTCTATTGTATTAGTGGTCATCTATTGAATTATCTCTCCCCCTTTCTCTTCCCACTTATATTTCTGCTCAGGGATCGATAAAGCCTTCGTGGCCATAATAGTGGCCGAAGGCAAAAACATAAATCAAAAAAATATGTATATTTGAAATTATATAGTAAAAATACAATTTAGCACGTAGTTAAGAAAAAAAAAGTTTTTTTGCATTAATAATCTACTACAGAGAGCCAGTGAAAAACTTTGTTACATTGTGAACTGTCCTGATACTGCAAACCAGGCTCTGTAAGCTTTAAAATTGTAATAATTAATCTACAACTGTTTATTTTTTAATTAAAATGACTGTTTTTTAGAAGTGATTCCTTCCAAGACGTACTGCCAGATTAACAATATAAGTTAATTCATAGATATAGAATAAGTTAATACGCACTAAATCATAACGTTGGTGGTAATTTGTACCACGACAGGTTTACCACGATAATCTTCATAAAAATATTTCCAAAGGTGTGGTTTATTATACATTATTATTTTATAAACTATTCAAATCTTGGTTCAGAAGGAGACTTTTATGGTCTATCAAAAAATTTTACGTGAATTTTGCTAAAATTGGATCGGCGTTATTGTATTTGTGTTCCATTAAATTACACAAACACTGGGTTAGGTTTGAGGTAAATATTTTCTGTTTCTCTATTATTCGAAGCCAGCGCAACTCTCCTTTTTGTAATTTAAGAATCAATTTTTAATATAAGAAAAGAAATTAATTTATTTTGCTACATTACAAAAAGTAATTTACAAAAAATAACGTTTTAAAAACAAACATTTTTTACCTTCGCCTCAATCGACTTGAGCTGTGCTATAGTCGCTTCAGAGGTGCGAAATAGATTATCGGTATGTCTAAGTATTTTAGTCATTGTACGATAACGCCATGATGTGAGTTCACCGCCAAGACCATAGGTCAAAACCAATCCAGCTGCAGCAAGCAGTTTTTTTATAAATATCAATTTATTCTATTGTTTCAGAGTAATGATGAACCAGAATCCTTCTGTAATTATCAGCGTAAGAACATGATTCGGGTACGTAATTCATGGCTTTTTAATTCGTTTCAATATTCATTTATTGTTTTTATTATAATACTAAATCGTCAACGAATTAATTTACAATCTTATTATCCTTAAACAAAAAAGGCTAGGATAGTGCACACTATTCATTTCCTAACAAAGCAAGGAGTGTAAAGAAGTTACCTTTACACAAATAAAAAAATCTTATAGTTACTATTAAGTTTTGTTTTCAATTGTGTTTATGTCTTTTTGTATTAAAACGTTTAAAAATTATTATTTGAATTTGAAACAGGATGGATTAATTTTTCAAAGTATTCACGACAACAGGAGTTCGCACTGTTTTTGTCCGTAACTTTTTCAGTTGCGTCCAAAAAAATATAAACTGTTTTGAAGTTCGTTGTTTTCTTCTTCTTCCTTTATTCTACAAATTTATTTATATTAATGACTAATTTTTAATGAGATGATACAATTTTAACCACTTTGAATTTAACTAAAGAGATACTGAAGTATTTTTAATATTTAACTTAGTGAGTACCAGGATAAACAATGATAGTAATAATAATGATGAGGTGGTAATTAGAATTTGGAACGGTGATTTTATATTCCCTGTGATTTAAATACTACACTTCATCATCGAGTGCCCAATTTTTTTTAGAATGTTAATAATTAGGTACTTTTCTTTAATTATCTTTGTTACAGGGATATATTATAGCTACTCAGGAAGTACTTACTTAGCCTTACCACAAACAAATTTATTGTTTAGCTTGTTATTACTTTGACGAAACAAGAAAATAATCACACCTTCATCAGTAGTAAAAGAATATTAATTGAGTAGATAGATCATTGTGACAGTGGCGCGGACGAGAGAAGGATATATCGGGATGAGCAAGACGGGCTCGGGAAGGTGCGCGTGCGCGAGTGCGCCGCAGGTGGCGTGATGCGTGGGAGCGCGCGCGTAGCCTGCGGCGCGCCACCCGCGCCCGCGCACGCTTCCGCTCTCGCCCCCGCCCTGTGCGCGTGATGCGCGCGGATCACGCCGCGCTGTACGCGTGGCTCGTCTGCTGCGCTGCTGCCCTACCCTCGCACAAGTACAGCACGCGTGTAGTGCGCACGAAGTACGGGCCGCTGCGGGGGATCGTGGTACATTCTCATCCGCAGGTGGAGGCATACCTCGGGGTGCCGTACGCTACACCGCCTCTTGGAAGTCTCAGGTACATATGAATTCACACAGTCCAGTAATTATGATATCATAAATACAAAAACATGGACAGAAAGATTATCACCTCTTTTCTCGTACGGTAGTGATATGCATACATAAACGAGTCACTGTAATGACGTTAATTTAGTTATAATTAGAAAAAACCGGAAAAAATTACGTTCCTACCAAAGCACTGTTACATACATTTGTTTTGTACAAATTATTAGATTGGTACTCCGTAAATACACGAATGCTTTAACAACAATAAGTTTAAGTACTTTTGGATGGAATTAAAGCAATGCAATAATAATGAATTGTTTAGGGGATAATATGGATGATGTGAACTATTTTAATAAGTAATTTGTGCTTAGCAGATGTTTAAAGTAGCCTATGTATTACAAGAGATAAACGATAAACTATGTTATAACAGATACATGCCGCCAGTGACGCCATCACAGTGGCGTACGACGCGACTAGCGGACGCCATGGGGCCGGCTTGTCCCCAAGCTCCTCCTGCAGCTGCGCCCCATGAAGATGCATTATTAATACACCCGCGTGCAAGGATACGCCAACTTGAAAGATTACTACCTGTGCTCGCCAATCAGAGTGAAGACTGTCTTTATGTCAATCTCTATGTTCCTACTAATGGTGAGTAAAGGAAGCAATTTTTATAAAATGTCTATTTTCCTTTTTATTGATGATTCAAGTACATACGTGCGTCTATCGTTAATCTGATGCATTAAATAACTTCATAGAATATTTTCGGCGACTACATACCTAATGGTAATTACAACTTTATATAGTTACCAACAAATGGAAATTTTATGTTTATTTTTGCTCATCATGTTCAAATAAAAATAAAGTTTAGATTGCTGTATCCCGAAGCTTTAAAGTATAAAAAAAAATGATTCCAAAACATTAAACGCCATATCTGTTAATTTCAGTTTAGATATTTTATGCTTTCCATAGGTGACAGAAGTTATAAATCAAGAGCATTGTACCACCGTCGTTCTTTGTTTCAGTTTTTTGAAGTGTTTTGATCGAAAAGGTAGAAATTGTTTGTAGCACAATTTTATTTCCATAAAACGAAGGTGGATTGCAATGTATTCGTTTTTCTTTTGGTATCGTTTCTATCACGCTCACCTCACTCTCGTTCCGCTGCGTATTTATTTTCTAGTTTTTCCGATACGGTAGTGATGTATTAATTTTTGATTGTACCATAGAATCAAAACGTTAGTAACGTTAATGACGCTACTACGTGATTAACGGTTGTGGTAATCAGAGTACCGATTACCACAGATTTCATATTTTATTCATCCGAAATTTTTGTCTCTAAAATAACCTATAATTACAGTATGCATAATCATAATTTATTTACAACAGCAAATAATTTAAAAAAATGTGTATATTTTATAATAAATTAATTTGTTATACCGAAATAAATGTAACAAAATTTATAACTATGGTATAATTGAAATTTTTTGCCCCATGTGATTTCGTCTTCATTACATTACTCCACTACACTATGAGCTATATTCAACTACAAAAATTCTAACTCTATGTTTGAATTTAACATAGGGACTAGATTGACCATTTTACCACCAGCGATACCTATACCATCTGTAAAGGATTAAATTCTGTTTTATGTAAAATTTTACCTAGTACTTAAAGTGTAGAAATAGGCATCCATAATAATAATTTGTCATTAGTAACTAAATGTACTTTACAACTTGTTATGAGTGAATACTTCCTAAAATACTCGAATGTATTCAATTGTAAGCTATAACTTTTCCTATGCTATAAGTACATAAATATAGATCACTTCACCACTTAACACCAGGTGGGATCGTGGCCAAGCATTGACCCTTGACTAATAAAAATAAAATATAGGCATTTGCGACATGAAAAAAATTTATTTTTCCAATTATTTAATGTTGAATACAATTTTTCCGTTGCTTTATTTTTGTTGCTTGTGATTTAACAGCGTTTATTTGTCTCCCGTGAAAGGTCTCATGTAAAAAAAGTTCTTAACGCAGAAACCTAGCGGCGCTTTGCGACGGCGAGACTGGAAACTGGAAACACCGTCCGTGAAGGGTGTTGAGGCCTCAATTCCGTAGTGCATTGCAGTGCATCATGCCCCCTGCAAGCAGTGCGGAAGTGAGGCTGAGACAGTCTATAGCTACGCATCTACAAAAGAAGACAGCTCATTGTATCAATTGTGAAAAAATAGCATAGTATTAAACGTTTTATATCTTCTTCATTTTTAGCTTCTTATTTCTTTGCTATCCTCAACTGAGTGATAATGTTTACGTATTATTTATATTTCTCTTGTTTTATAAGTAGCTATTTAAGTACATCAACTTATTATTATTTTGTACAAATATCCACAAACCGTACACATTAAATTATTAACAAATAAAACACATAGAAAACAATTTCCTTAAACGTGTAACGTTTTAGGTATATTGTTGTTAATGAAAGTAATTTTCATTTATCAATGTTTTTTTAACAGGGGCAGAAGAAGGAATGAAAGTAGAAGGATTACCGTGTCTGGTTTTTGTACACGGAGATTCGTATGAATGGAGTTCTGGCAATGCGTACGATGGTACAACGCTGGCGGCCCACGGAAATATCATTGTAGTTACTATCAACTTTAGACTAGGAGTATTAGGTAATATATAATTGACAATGAAAACAATTTATTAACGAATTTTTAGTAATATTTTGGTGGTAGTTATGAATATTTTAAAATCACTGTTACTAATACCATACTTATACGTATATACACAAATATCTATACTTATATATACATAAATATTTATTTACATACATGTGTATACATGTATTATTTAAAAAAGTATATCGAAGGGTAAATTTGTATTTTCTAGGTTTTTTAAAAACAGGTGCTAAGGGCTCAGCGCAGGGTAATTTCGGTCTTATGGACCTTGTAGCGGGCCTTCATTGGTTACGAGAAAATCTACCAGCTTTCGGAGGAAATCCTGAGCGAGTAACACTTATGGGGCATGGTACCGGGGCTGCACTCGCCAATTTTCTTGCGGTTTCACCAGTGGCACGAGGTATATTATGACATCATTGCCATAATCATAACTAGTACTTTGTTGTACTAGTATTGTTATGGGTGGCAGCATTACATAAGTGAACTTCTTGTATGTCTTTTTGGAGTACGTGAATTCTCGAAGAGAGGATTTTTTATTTTTGTTCTTCAGGGTTATGTGGGGTTGGAGTTTTTATTCCATCTATCAAAGCTTCTTTTTTTATACCGTATTTTCTTTACATCAGTGTTGTTCTTTCATATATCACCTCTTAGACTTTAAACCCGTTTTACCATTATAATACCTCGTTTAATATCTATTTTACATCAAAAATTTTTTTAACTATATTTTAAAAATATCCGGGGACTTCTGTCTTTACTCATGAGGGACGTAGAAAGTTTTACAGAAAAAGAAGTATATGTAACCTTTTAGGTTCGATATTGAAAGTGAAGCCGACGTGATTTTTCATTTACTTGTTCAATGTAAAATAATGTTATTGATATAGAGTTTGTATGTCTCCGTGTTCAGATGTCTAGTCAACGGAAGATGAATACACAGTAGGTTAAAGTGGCGTATTTGAATTAAAGGAATGTTTTCTCTATACAACATTTTATTACATTTACTTGAAATAACATTGATAGGAAATGAAGCGTAGTTTTTTTTAGTAAGCAATGAAATTTTTCTCTTTTTTTATTATTCTTTATTTTATTTAAAAGTGTAATAGATAAATGGAAGTTTGTAGGGAACATGAAATTTATGTGAAAATTTTTCATTAGGGATTCGTTTGTTGTAGTGATAAATGTATATATTTTTACGCTTAGTCAAGTGTTCGCATTTCTCTAGTTTAAAAAATTATTTTCATAATACTCTTAAAAAAATTATGTTACGTTTACATATAGATACAATATAATTTAAAAAGAATGCACGAAAGCACAAACCCATGAATAAATGCAAAAGACTGAGTTATAATAAAGGCTCCGGCTCTCAATATTCTTCTCGCATTAGATAACATTACTTCACTGAATCTCACTCGAAATGACAGAATTAAATTAGGTCTCTGTTTCAGAACTACTGAAGCGCGTCATCTTGTTAAGCGGGTCGGGGTTGAGCTCTTGGGCGTTGCAGAGGGAGCCGCTTACGATAAAAAGAAAGGTAAATAGCGTGTCGTTTAAAAGCATATTTAGTGTAAGCTCTCCACCACTGGCATCCGTTTTACAAATAAATTGAAGTTTTTCATCAGTCTTCCAACGGATTACAGATTTTAGATGTATTCAATACCATTTGTTAAAATTTATTAGAAACGATCAGTGTATATGTAAAATAAAACATATATATTAAGACAGTAACACCAAGAAGAAGCAGAGTTACGATGCAATTTAATTACTTATGAAATATATTATCTAAAGTACTCTTTTACAATAAATCAAACTTTTATGTGTTCCACTCAATCGTATGATACGCACGTGAATATACAAGGAAACTCATACAAACTTGGACTCAAAAATATAAAGAGAACAAATTATTTTTTGTACGGCAAGAAAGAGCGGTGCCTCCCGGCACCTGCGTTGTAAGCATTACTGTTAAAAGGAGATACTGAAAACTGATTAGTTGAGTTGCGTACATTGACAACTTAGTTATTTTGTAAGATTATATGACCTATTGATAACTGAACTTGTATTTGATTTAAAAATCGGTCATTCAATATTTTGCAATTAAAAAATAAACCGTCATATTGATGTGTATAAATAAATTAATCTTTATAGGTAGCAGAACAAACAGGCTGTCATGGAGATTTGTTGGAAGATGACCTAGCTCCTTGTCTCAGAAAGCTTCCACTTGCAAAGCTTTTGACAGTGCGTCTCGACCCTCCTCGTTTTTTACCTGGTTTTGCACCATTTGTGGATGGAACCGTTATCGTAAATCCTTCTTCTGTAAGTATATACCTCGGCATAAAAGTTTAATAAGAAGACATGTCCTCTGTGCAACTGGAAAATGTACAAGAATGAAAATGTTATGTGGAAAGTTAAATGTCTCCCAATATAACATACACGTGGAAATGATACACTAATATTTTAAGCATAAGGAATAATAATTATGTTTTATTTATTTAAATTTGCAATACATAAGTAAATAGAAGGCGAATTTATTTCTGTTTCACTGTTTACAATAGTAAAGAGTGATCTGTGGTGATCGGTGATTTGGTATAACAAAATCTAAAATATTCAATAAAAAGAAGCAAATAAACTGTACGCGTCGAGAACCTCGTCATCATTGTTTGTTAAGAAGGGGTAAAATGCAATCATACGAAGTACAGATGTAATAGTTATTACATCTGTAAATTACTTAATAGTATTTTTGTTCCTTCACCTAGGCCCCTCCGCCCGCGGACAGTTCTAGGTTGGGTGCTGGTGCAGTAGCAGTAGCTACTGCAGCTGGTCACGAATTAGCCGACTTTGCTCACAGGGAACTACTCTTCGGACTCACAACCACTGGTAAGCTGTTCAAAACTTACCTTAACTAATTTATATATTTAAATGGAGCGTTTAGGTAGACGTGTACAGTGAATTGCGAATATTGTCATAGCTATTTCATGGCATGGCAAGTAAATTTTTTGTTGATAATTTTAATAGAACATTATTGAATAAAAATAAAATTTACTGTACTTATTAAAAGTCTAACAGTTTTTTTGTAAATCACTTCTATTACGAGGCATGACTTCAATTAAATTTATCGCATTTGAATTTGTCGGTGACGTGTTTTCCAAAATTTATGCAAATAACTGAAATTCTCTAACTCGTAGAATCTTACTTGGAATTCAATGCTCAAGACTTGGAGTTCGGTTTCAATGAAAGTCGACGAGACCGTATTCTTCGAACATTTGTTCGTAACGCTTATTATTACCATCTTAACGAAATTTATTCAACATTAAAAAATGAATATACGGATTGGGATAAACCCGTGCAAAATCCTTTAAGTGTTCGTGATGCTACTCTTGAGGTAAGTGATAATTTATATACAAGTTAGTGTAAATTTTTTAAAATATACTCCTTAATGATTTACATTAAATGATAACCAATTATAATATCTATAGCACATCTTAGGTACAGTGATTTTTAAGGTTTGGAGTATTATTCAGAGGTCGATGATTTTCTATATAGTGATGGTTGGTACAAAAATTAATCACTGTTCACTTTTTTAAACATTTGACTACAAAAGTATCAAACATAAATAGAGATCACAAATTGTTATTACCGTAATATGGCTATATATAATTTAGACATATTATATCTAATAATCGTTTGAATGCCATAACAGACAGTGGTGACGATGACGAATTGCGATCGAACAAGCGGACAACCTTGTTGAGTCAACACTCACCAAATGAAATGCAGTTTAGAATAAGACTTTATCGTAGTAAATTAATATAATATATAATCTAGACTATAAAGTTTAGATTAATTCTAAATAATAAGACACTGCTTACCAGAGTTGATATTTATAAAACAGTTATATTTTTTATGAAGTTCATTTTAAGGGATGCGAATTTTTATCCTGGGAAACGCAATTTAGCGAAAGCATGATATCAATTGACATAGATATAATGCTTTTTGCAACTAATTCAGTGCCTACGTAACACATAAAACAAATAAATCACTTTTGCATTGTAATTATAAAATGAAGTAGATAAATATCAACTAAAAAATATATAACTAGTGATTTTTTTTACAGAAAAATTAAAATAGGAGTTAATAAGCAAGGTCCAATGTTAATAATAAATGAATTAGCGTAAATAAAAAGTTTCTTTTTACTAAATATTATTTGGAAATGCCAGAATTTTAACTATTCCAGTAATATTTATTAGAAATATACTTTTATGTACCTAAATAATAACGGGTACAGTCAGTTTTGTTTCGGCGGACATCCTGTATTACCTGCAAAAAGAAATCAAATTTGTTCAGAATTAATATTTACTTTTCTAAAAATAAATTATGTCATTGTTTCGTTTGTAGTATCTTTGCAATCAAATAACTGTTTTTAACGTTCATCAAATTCGTCTTACCTTAAGAAGCAATCGACATAATTTTTAGGAAAAATTATTTTATTTTACATAAGTTATTAGATGCGTTCCTTGGGAGATGCCTCTGTCCAGCAATGGACTACTGCAGGACAGATGATAATGATGAAGCTATTTATACTAACTTTAATTATATTAAATTAATAGATTCTTAGTGATGGTCGTACAGCAGCTCCATTAATAAGACTGGGATACCTCCACGCGCTTAGAGGTGGAACTACATATTTCACTCATTTTCATCATCTTTCTCAAGAAAAAGATTATCCTCAGGTATGTAATTATTCAGAAACCTCTCACTATTTTTTGTTATAACTCTAAAATTTTAATGACTGGTTTCCAGTATTCTTTTAAAGATAAGTAAAATAGATCTTCAGACACAAATGTTGAACTTCTTGTACTATTAATTAAACTTCGTACATACATGTGTTTTATGGAATAAATATTCCAATGCACTTTTAGGTAACAAAATGTATATTTTTCAATTATTATACTTATATAGACAAACACATGGTGTATGTGCATATTTTGTCTATAGTATATTTTAACTTCTCCAGCGTCCGGGATCGGTGCACGGCGAAGAATTACCATATTACTTGGGTGTGCCCCTGACTCAGTTTCATCATCAACAAAACTTTACACAACAGGAACAACGCGTCTCAAGGATTTGCATGCATTATATCTCTAATTTTGTACGGCATGGGTAAGATATTAGTAACTGAATAATAAGGGAATATATGTATACTAAATACTTAGTAAAACAGATTTTAACTGGCTCTATGGTATAGCGGCTAAACTTTTGACACGAAGGACTCTGATTACGGAGTTGTTTAAGGTGGAGTTTGGATGATGTTAGAGTTTTTTTGCTGTTGCTGCTATTAACGTAATTGTAAATATATTCTAAGTATATTTATTATGTTTTCTACAAAAACAGTAATCCCAACGATCCATCAGCAACGCCGCCACCGAGCAATTTATTGGGTGAGACACCACATCTTGGACCTGATGAAATGCTTTATTGGGACAGCTATGATACAATTAATCAACTTTATATGGAAATTAGTAAGTATACTTGTAATTACTATAAAAGATAGTTTTATTATATGGTTTTATTAAAAACTTAAAAACTAGTCCAAATTTATTTGATGTAAAATATGTACGTAGATTGTTTTAAATTATTTTGAATTTAAGGTAATAAACCTGAGATGCGGAATCATTATCGAGGACACAAGATGTCATTGTGGCTCTCGCTCATTCCACAACTACACAGGCCCGGTTCCGATTTACCTGATGCTGCTATGAGGCATCATCATTTTCAAGATGACAATGCTAATTATTATGAAGGTAGGACTTTAAAAAAAAAAAAGTTTTGTTCCGTTTTTGGAAAAGTAAATGAATATTTTCATCTGTCGCGTAGGTGCTGTAAGACCGCAATCGATGTCAAGGGCACATATTCCACATGTTGTAAACATTGACAATAGTGGACGGGGTAGCGAAGGACGCAGTACACTTTCTCCTCGTTCTGCTCAACCCAAACCTTCACCAGCACCACCAGCGATATCAACAGAGTGTCCACCAAATGCTACTGTTACACCAGTACAACCTGATGATGCACTACTTCGCCGCCTTGCGTCGTCTCATTACCAGTCGTATACAGCAGCGCTTACAGTAACAATTGCAGTAGGTTGTTTCTTACTGCTGTTGAATGTTTTAATTTTTGCTGGTATTTATCACCAGAGAGGATCTCGACCGAGACGATCTAAAGATGATTTAGGTGAAGCTGGTAGTTCATCTTCTTCTGACAATTATGATGGAAAATTGGATTACGAAATTCGTGCTTATGATGGCAAAGGGTTTGGTTTTGATTGTAAATCGGCTCACGTGTCTCGAAGTTCAAGTTCTAAATATGACTTGCGGACGTTATCGGATTGTGGTGAACCCACATTCGGAGAATATAGTTGTTACGATGAAAAACATCGGGCTGCTCGTAATTCTTTACCTGACGTTAGTGTAGGCAGTGCGATAGAAGCAGGAAGTGTCATTTGTATTGACACACAAAAACCGGATATTCAAAAAGTAGAAGGACGTTCACAAGACGCTATAGGAAGAACTAGTACTTTTGAACCACGTGTCGTAGATAGTTCTACACAAGTAAAATTTGGACCGGTGCCAGATTCTGAACCCGCTTCAGAGACAAACGGTGAATGTGAAATGGGAGCTGTCGGTGGTTCCGGAATTTTGAGAGCCCCGCCAATAAATACTACACCTGCACCACCAGGAATAATGAAAAAAAGAGTGCAGATTCAGGAAATATCTGTATGAGATTACCTGGATACCCCCGAGGTAGTGATTAACGAAAGGACAAATTTGTGATTTTTTCAGCCTAAATATTGTGTAAATATAATGACAAATAACTACTGTAGAGTTAATTGTAAATACTGTACAAAAAATAATCCTAGTTCGTACGACCAGCGATATGTGTCACGTCTTTCCTACAACGGACGTAATGTAAATATATATATACATATGCATGTAGGTATGAACGTTTAAATATAATATTTCTTTAAGAATGCTATAGTATCGAGGATTTACTAACGGCAGATTGTTTCGTATGTATCGTATGCATTTTTCTCATTTTGTATTTATGTGTATTGTTTTTGTGCAATGCATAATTATGTATAAAAAATTGCAGAATTTATTCTCCGTTGATTCCTATCTTTCTCTATAAGAAAGCATTGTAGGTGTTTGTAAAAGTATTACATTATTATGAATGTGAATATTACAATAAGTTAGTAACCAAAGACTTACCAAAATTTACATCACAAAGTGTATATAATTTTGACATAAAAGCGTTTTATGTGAGTAGTAAAATATTTAAAGTTGCATAAGTTGTGATTTTTGTAAACTTAATTTAACTTAAATTTAAGTGACATGTTTTTAGTTGATGTAGTTTTTGATAAGTAACCATGTGTAAAAAAATTTACATTTGGACGAGTACATTGTAACGACAATCAATTTATTGTAATATTATTTTCAGAACATTTAAATTGCTTATATTTCTTATATATGGTAAACAGGGTAATAGACCACAAAAAACAAACAGTTTAAGGAATTGTTTCACGTCAATGGTTTTGTTTTTTTATATACAATTAATAAATTACGAAAAATAATAATCATCTGCGGTTTTGGGACATAAATATTTCAGATTTTACTTAATTATAATCCAAAATGTTATAGGGTTATAATTAATTAAGATCCCAAAGGCGTATTCTGAGTGGTCCCAGAGACCTGACAAACCCACAGTAAAATGTAAATTTAATAGTTACATTTCGTCTTTAAGCGGTGTGTACATAAATCAGTAATTATTACGATTGATTGGTTATTTTTGCGCTCAACGTAATTGATAATTAACTATTACCATCTCTATATTAGCTCTTTATTATAAACAATGTATATTTTCAGTGCTTGCCTCGTACTCGTCCAAAATTTATCTTAACAGGAATTGACGGTTTATATTATTATGACAATGTACTTATTCGTATAAATAAACGTGTACATTCATATACATTGCAATCCACATTGTGACAAAATGTTCTGTATTCGAAACTATAGTAAATCATTATTAATCAATTAATTATTATGGAATTGATATGTAATAAAAATAAATTGTTATAACTGTACTTAAAATTATACTAAAAATAATTATTTCAACTTCTATTCGATGCCACACTAAAAAGTTTAATTGTTTTTCATAACTTAACTATTTTCAACTATTACTTATGACTAAGTTTATCCCGTGAAACAGAGAATGTAATTTCTTTTACCTAGTTATGATAAACGAACAAAAAAATACAGCTGAAATCTGTTTAATATCCTAAATTTCAATTAATTACCTAGATAGAATAAATGTTAACTGTCTTAATCAAATCAAGAACATGGCCAACTGTATTAAATAACTTGTATTGCAAACTCACGAGTTATTTTTTAATTGTACTAATTAAATGAAAGATCCTTTTGCAAGGACGGATGTGTTTTTACAATTATTTGTTATATACCCATGTGTATATTATACTTTAAAATAAAAAGTAAGTAAAAGGTACATGTAATGTCATATGATTTAATAATTGGAGCATACATTATCATCTTATACTATGGACAATCCAAAGAGATAAGTTGTTGTCAAGAACGCCGAGACACGAGCATGTTTTGCACAAAAACGAATACATATCGACTTTTTAAACTTTGCAACATTCATTTAATTAATAATAATTTAAACATTGGTACATACTTAAGATAGGATACTATTTTTAATTTAATTTGATTCAAAAACAGGCTTATCGTTTATTACAAATATTTAGGTGCCCCAGTATTTTGTAACATTAATAGTAGTTGCCCGTTTCATTCGCAACTAATAAGTAATATAATATAAAATTAATGAATTGAAAACGTTGTAACGATCTATATATATACATAAATATATTTACATGTATACATATATATATTTATATATATACATTTATACATGTATGTATATATAAGTAAATAGCGCATGTCAGCTATTAAGTTAGATATAAGAAGGATTACACAAATTTTAAGTTTAATAATCCACCTATGGGATCTTGCGACGTCACATTGCATATATTCATAAATTATTTTAATTTGTCCTCGATATACATTTTTTTTAATATCACAACTTAAGAATGAAGATGCGTTTTGATAACTTAAAAGAAAAATGTCTGAATTATGTATATCAAAACAATTATTTCGAATAATATTGCAACGAAATGCATTATACAGTTATTATTAATACTTATTATGATTAGTGCATTTAATTGCTACGGATTTTATAGTGGTTAGTTGTTACTTTAGCGTTTATATTATCTACAATATTGTTGTGTCGTTATTACATTATTTAGTTATCGTTATTATTAAGTTTTTAGACTATTATAAAGTATTCAATACTTTTAAAACAAGCAAAATTGAACAAAGGAATTGATTGATTTATTTAATAAATATTTATAACACATTAGTCCACAATTTTCATACGTGGCAAGAAATTAAAACTAAACTATTTGGATCTCCTGGATTGTCCGTAGCGTAAGGTAATAGGAAAATATAAATTATTACTAGTCAAAAAGAAAAGTTATTTGAAACAATTATATGGATATGCAATATTGATATTATGAGAATAAATTTGGCTCCGGCATATATCATCAATTCAATTATTTGTTGTCTACTGCTGAATGAAGGGCTTCCCAAACGATTTCTAGCGCGAGTATATTATTGTTCTAAAATGTATTATTAGTTGAATTGTATTACAATATGAAAATATATTAACGGTCCATTTATGTATTGCTATTGGAAAATATGAACACATGACATATTTACTTAAAAAGGAAGAGACGGTAACTTTTTTTGTAGTACTGCTTAATAAAAAGGAACGGTGTACTGAAATCGACATTTTGTTACAAATTGGTGTTTTAAAAAGAACATAATATATGGTGTCAAATAAATTATTAAAAAGGAAAGCTTATTTCTTTTTATTTTATCATTCCATCATGTGAGATCAAAATTGTTTAATGAAATAAATGTTTTCATGTGTTATTTGTTAAGGTAAGTTGTTATACTATAATTGTATGGCGATGCAGACAAACCGTAACAAATAAGTGTAAAAAATATTTTTCAGATTATTTCCAAAATAATTATTTGTTTTGTAATAGAGGAATTACTTTTACCACCTTATGGATATAATAATGCTTAAATTTTTGTTGTCATCTAATTCAGAGGAATGCCTTGACCGTTTTTTATTATGAAGTGTTTTGTTTAAATAATGAATGTTTTCTATCACTATGTATATGGTATCGAAAGAAGTATACATTTTTGATACGTGAATAGTAATAATCCTTAAATGACATTTTTTTGATGAATAAAAGTATTATTACTACTTTTAATTCACTCAAAGTACGGCCTTTAAGAATGACGGTATTATATTACTTTTACTAGGGAATAATATTATTATTACATTTATTACAAATGAAATGAGACGTTTCGTCATTTATAATTATAATATAATTATTTGCTATAAATGTAGTAAAGCATATCGATATTAAGAGGTAGTTATATTCATGTTCTTTTAAAACACTACAAATTAAAACTTCTTTCAAATACATTACCAATATGTAGGTTTAACAAACTATTATAACTTTTTAATTAATTTTTATAAATAAAATCAAACAACAATCGTTTAACAAACATGTGGCTCTGTTTGTCAAAGATTACAATTTAAATAATTTTAAGTTAGTACAAAATAATTGCATTTCCAAATATGTGAGAGAGGTCGGCTTGTAACGAACGAGCCGAGCGAATGAAGCGGACCGCGAAACCTTCAAATTGAATTTTAAGTATCCAATTTGTTTGCGCCGCGCCGCGCCGCGCTGCCGCCTGTGCCGGCTTGTATCAACGCGACTGAAGCCCACGCCGGCTGTTCCCACACTCGTAAAGCGA
>DWLS01002204.1:0-18763 GCA_018246255.1 Pachliopta kotzebuea
GCAATGTGTCGACCCCGAGCCAATTGAATTTCAAAGCTGACAAACGTCTACCGCAAAATTTATTCAAAGAATAAATCTGAAAATTTGTAGATCTCAAGGCATAAAGGCGAAGTGGCGCCGACGTCACATCACAAAGGAATTTCTAAATTTCACGGCTTCCGGCTCGATTGTTTATGTTTATATAGAAAGGGCGGAGTAAAAATGACAAACGATTGAGGGGTTGTAGGGAAACTTGCGATGTGAAGGCGGCATGGACAACGAGGCAATGTCGCGGCTCGTACAACTGACACCGCAAGCAACCACAAGGCGTTAACTTCGGATTTTTTAATTTAATCATTCAATGAACCCGTTTACGCACGTATGTTTTTATTAAAACATTTGACCTTAATGTTTCGTGGTGTTAAGTGACAACGCGAAGGTAAACGTGCTCATTTACTATACCATAATAAATAAAAAACAATTTGCCTCAGGCCCTAAATAAATTTAACAGAATAATTTTCCACATTGCAAAAAACGATGAATTTAAAATTATTTAGTGAAAAAATTATAAGTGTCTACCTGTGGTAGCATCTGAAACGGCAAAATGGTTTTTATTGGAAAGGTTACTTATTAGTTCAGCCAATTTTTTTTTATAATTAGTAGCTTCAGTATTACAGCTCTCTTCTATTAAAATATTATTTAACAAACGAGATTTTTGTTTTTACGTTTTTAAATAGGCAGCGCTTTCAAATTATTTTATTATGTATTAGCGTTTATTTTATATATTCATAAATAGCTTTTTTTATCATTCATAACATAAGTAAAAGTATTTTTTATCTTACAAGCGAAGTTCGTTCTACAGACAAACAGACGTGGCCGCCCATCTGGTGAATCCACCCCGGTGCAAGCGCCTTACACTTTAATCATGGCAACGTGTCCCCAAATATAAAGTTAACTATGCTTTTATTGTTAAAGTTTTGACGGGGCATTTTAGTTCAGTTAATAAAACAGAGGGGAATAAGTACGTATAAAACAAGTTATAACTCTTGCAATAACGTTTATTAAGACACTGAAATAGACGTAACTGTTATAACTATGTTTTAATTAAATTCATTGTTTTCTCTGCAAACTAACAAAGAAAATTAAACAATGGTAAATTAATTTTTATGAATAACCGATATTAATTATATTTGCTGTATGTCAGGTATTTATATAGTACAAAGAGTTATTTAGAAGATATGCTTTTTAGATTTATTAGCAATCATGATGGATGTGACAGCAGTTATAGATATGCTATTTCCGTTCAGTCCTGCTATGACAGGCGACAATTTCTTTTCTCGTGCCACTCGGACATATCAAATCACAAATTTACTATTCGGATACATTATAGATAGTATATCCGCTTAATTATAGCATTATTTTAATATATTTTGAAAACCGTTATTATAAGGAGGAAATACAGTTGTGGATAAATAAAATTGTTGATGTTTTATTTGGTTATTCAATTCATAAACAAAAACATGTTAACTTTGTGAAAATAAAAGTTCATATTTCATTAATACATGCAAAAAAGTAGTTCTTTAGTTAGTTAATAGGTACCGGTTTTTTTCTAATATAGAATAAAAAACAGCTGTAATCATTTGTATTAAAAAGGTAGTAATTTTAATTTAAATTAGTTTTAATATAAATGCGATGTGTACCAGATTTCATTGGCTCGCGATGTAATAAAAGCTGGATCGCAGCCGGCTCTTTGCATTTCAATAAATCAGAAGAAATGACGCCGGGCGCGTTAACCAGTCAGCGTCTCAATGGGTGGTCGCCAGTCAGACGCCTTCACGCTTATTTCCCACTGCAATATACTAGAAATAAGTCTTGAAATATAAATATAAAACGTATTATCAAGTCTCGTCCAAACGAGCTAAAATTTAAATAAAGCTATGTTCACTATACCTAAAGATAACTTACAGGATTTCTTCACTTTTTCAAAAAATTTCAATAATTTCCTCTACATAAATGTCACTTTGAAACATTTGAGAAGCAAAAAATCATGATAAAAATATTGTATTTTTACCAGAAGATATGTGAACCCTCTATATATCTTTTCATGATAAGCTGAGCAATGCGATGCGGTTTTATATCTGATAAAAAAAGTGATTTGCAGAAGGTCCCTACTATTTAGCGATGGTATCCAGTGAAAGTATGATTTTTTCCTCTATTTTTATTAGTTTCCCTATTACTCTGCAACTACAAAAAAAAACTTTGAAAGCGTGTAACAATTCACGTTCTTAATATATAATACAATGTTTCGAGCTATTTATATTACGTACATACTACTAATGACAAAAATAAAAACTGGCAGATTCTGTATATTTTGGAGGCCGTTGTGATTATTCCTTTGGCTCTATTGTAATTACACCTAAATTATTTGAAATTATATATAAATAGAATTATTAGAAGAATTTATTAAAAGTATGATGTACTATGTTCAAATAAGGATTAAACATGATATTAAGTTTGAATTAACTTGAACTCGAGCATGCGTCCCGGTTCCATATAAGGTAGATGAGATTGTTGCTTCATCGTTCCTGTCGCGGTTTTTAATTTCTTTCTCTTCCCTAGATTAAAATTCAGCGCGCAGGGAATACGTAATATAAGTTACTCGAAGCGTGATTTTATAAAATTGTGGTAAAACGGTACACAATAGAGCTACTCTTAATAAAATTGGAACATTTATTACGAATTGCAATTGGGTCATAATATTTTGTATCAATGAGTACATACACAAAATATTTTATATTAAAAGTAACAATAAAAGAACTGAAACCAGTAGATGGCATTTGTTGCTAACTTTCAAACACAATTGTTATGTAGAAGAACTAAAGAGGATAAATAAAATTTGGCTGTCAGCGTTTTGTAGTGAACAAATTGCGTTTTTTTTTCAGGTGAGCAACACAAAGCGATACAAGAAGCTAAAACAATTTAGAGAAGCGACACTTGAAAGTGTTAAGTGAATTTGGAATGTTAGGCAAAACGGAAAGCCGGAACGGGCACGGGCGCGGGCTTGAATTGAGTCAGACAAACGAAACTCATCGACAAGATTCTATCTTGCTGAGTTTAAGAGCAATTTTTCTCTTAAAGCCAAACAAATGAGGCACCATTAGATGGAGTGAGAGCGCTTAATCTATTTCTGACGAGTTCAGTGACGCCGACAAAGACAAATCGACATTAGCCTACCCACACGGCGTGAAGGCGTTCCACTTCTGTTTCAATTCCACTTTTATTTGCGGATTAACTTCTTATTAGTCATTATGCTAGGATGGGGCTCCAGCTTGCTATCACAAGCCTTATGAATGACTCAATTATTTCACAGACTGTACGAAATCACCTACAGTATAGAAACCTTTTCTCGGTTTATTCTCGGTAAAAATGAAATATTCGCAATCCATTAATTCTTTATTACCTTACGATTACTTCCGGTGATATTCTTTAATATGTTTATGTCAATCAAATAAACCTTTCATTTTATTAGAGACATTTGCTTAACACGTGTCTATAAACAGCTTGATTAATATTCGTATCTATTTATAAACCGGCAATGTATTTATGGTTTCACAGTGTCGCTCATAAAGACCTCTATAAATTTAAAGTGATTTAATTTCACATACATAAGTCACGCATATTAATTATTCCCTTCTATGAAAGCAATATGAATTTCAAGAATTTGAAGAGATGCTATTTATATACGTACATGTCTTACTAATTGGCTAGTTAACCCATTGAATCCTTATTAGAGTACTCGAAAATTGGACAGTTTGTAGTGCCCCTTTGTTAGTTTTTATGAGAAACGCTGAAATAGCTCTTACCGTATTTCTTTCTATATTCTAAATGTAACTTTTATAAAGATGTTAACAGGGATCAAAATTCAAAGATGCCCGAGCTACTATTTGAATGTTTATTTAAAACATTTAGTTAAAAATAAATATAAGATACACGCATATATTTCAGAGCGTACAAGTTGAAAAATGTCTAAATGTGTCACCTGTCACTTGGCATTTAAAACGATATGTTATGTTGAAAGTGTCACTAGCAGTAGATGCTTTTGTCGCGTATCTAAATAGTAGAAGCAGCTGTTTTCTATTAGAAGAAGACGTTCCGGAAAAAGGAAAAGACATATTTATTTAATTCGAAAGCTTATGGTTAAGATGTCATAATATTATTAATGATATGTGAGTATTAAAAACATATGCAGAATATCTACAACAAATATTTGTAAAAATATTTTACGCAATAAACAGAAACATAGAACGCAAGGTAAGATAAAAACTAAACGAAATACAACAGAAAAGTTTAAAAAACATAAAATATCTTCTGTCTGTAGCTTCAACGCAATAAGAGCTTTTAATTACTTTATAAACTAAAGCGTTAACAATTTCACAACTTAATAAGTGGAAATTTTGTTATAAGTATCAACAAGAGTCCGACAAGCATTGAGAAGCGATTCTGTCCGTAACTCCTAAAGATTACGTAAACCTTCCTGATACTTAAAGTTTTAAACGAGCAGACTTTAACAATTACGTGAACAGGTAAATACATTCTTGTTAATTTTGTTAGTATCGTAAAGAAAGTTCCCAATGTTAAAACTTTGAGCCTTCTATCACTAGCAGAGAGTCAAGGCTAAAATCAACCACAGTGGTCAAGGCAGGGAGTTCCCGAAATTTGTTGATCATGAAACTTGTTCAATATGAAAAAAGTTCATAAAGCATATGAGAAATTTAATTAGCATTACATACATGATGTACTCGCAGTAAGTACTAGAAGAGTTAAAGGTTTAAAACTGGTTCCATTAAGGTTTTCTATTTTATAATATAGTTGTTGCGCGACAAACTCTAAACTTATAGTGAAACTATTAATTTGTGAGATTTTAGTAGAGACCGAAAATATTTTTTTAAGAATAAATTCGTTAACTTAAATGATGTAAACTGTAAATCCGATAGGACTCTTGCTTAAAGGCGAGAAATAAAGAAAAGTTCGGACAAAGTTGGAACTAAGCGGGGACTAAGTCTCAAGCTTGTCATTGAGGAAAGTTCAAGATTTCAGCTATTTATTGCGATCCCGCTGGATTTGGGAATTTACGCACTGAATTATAAGAGGAACGAAATTAAGTGCCAATTCTGCAAGATCACCGAGTACGAACTATTGATAACATTATAAATGGTATCTCGGATTTAGACTGAACTTGGTAATTTCGTACAATTTTTTTAATCTTTAGTGTTTGCTAAAGAAAATGTTTTGGAATCAAATAACTTTTTGTAACATATTTATTTATTTTATTAAAAAAAAAACTTTTTTTGGACACAAAAAAATAACAAAGAGGCGGACTAACTGCCAAGAGGCCCTCTCTCCCAGTTTGTCATATTGAAACTAGTTGAAACTATTTTTTCATTTTATTTTGTCTAAAGTTCTTTGTCTAGCTGATCCCTTATTTTCTTGAAAGTATTCTCTAGATAGGAAGACTTTTTTTTACTAATTAAAATTATTATATAAATATTTTAAAGTAAGATAAAACATTAAAATCATTCATTTATATTGCAAGAAAAACTCCTTTATTTTTAATATAAAGTGATCTTTTAAATATCTCAGAAAGAATCAATGAAACAAAAATGGGCATGTTGCATCGCTTATTTTTAAATACATCCTTTTTTAAATTATACAGACTCGCTAGACTACTATCCCATCTAATAGTTAACGGCGTTGGAATCTCTGATAGTAAAGAGCTTGTTAACTCTGTAATAGATTCCCTCATCGCTCTATTTAAAATTAAATTAAAATAAAAAGGTTTGGATTGAGTTAATGTTATATTAAATGATGAAATAAAAGTCTGCAAAGACTGCACCACAGCCGAGGATCCAGCAGGGTTTATACAAAGCCAATAAAACCTACACGCCACGCACGCGTCTGCGCCGTCGCCTACGGCCGCAACAATACAAACAAAGTAATTTCAGCAACTTCACCGATACCACGCTAAGGTTTATCGACGTAACCAACCTCTAGACGGGCAATAAACTAATATAGATGAAGTAAATAAATATTATTTCGATGTAACACGAACTGCATGCATCCGATCTTTATAGCCAGGTTTATGATCACAGTGTAATAATATTAAAATTTGCGTGATAAAATCGGGAGGTTTGAAGGTAGCAATATCAATGCATAAAATAATAGTACATTTCATATTTATATTTTCAGGCTTAATATTCGATTCAAATTGAGTGCTGTTAACCTTTCTAGATTTTAAAGATTCGTCGAAACCAATATGATAAGATTCTGGATCCGATACAATAAATTCAAGATAACAGGCTTTCCATGATACTTTAAAATTTAAACGAAAGAGGTTCTAAGAGCTTGTTCCATGAATTTGCTTTACCTACACGTGAATAAAACATATTTTTACAAATTGTTATTATTTCATGTTTTTTTTTTTAAATAATTTTTACACTACTGAATAATCTAATATTATATATTTAGACATTATAATGTAAATTTACTAGCGGTCGGTCTCTGTTGCCGGAAACCATCTAGTTAGGTACCATCGCAGCTCGTTTTCCTACCACAAAACATTACAGTGTTAACGTTACTACCGTATTCTGATTTGAAAGGCTTTGTAGCTAGTAAAAGTATTGGACTAACGAAATTTATCATCTTATGTCTGAAGGCGACGAGCACAATGTGGTACTGTGTATATCATCCTAACTAACGTCACTTTGTTAAGTGCAAACATATCACCATTTGGTGAACATCTTGCTCGTCTATTTTTAGGAAAAAATTGTTACGTCTATCGTAAAACCACATTGTACATAAAACTTAGTTTAACAAGGTATAGGGTAAAATTCTTAACACAGAAATTTATTACAAGAGTATAAATGAACAGCTGTTAAAAATAACACCCGGTTTTGTTTAAAATATCTAAGTTAATATTATAACACATACAGTAATCACAGTTACGAACAAAAAGCTTACGGCGCTGCAAATGACATATAGTCCAACCAAAAAGTACTAACTTTGGCGGCATCCCAGTAGACAATGAACAAATAAAGTATCAGAGAACAATGCTCGGCGACTCAGTGAATAATTTTAGCCAGAAATACCATCGGCGCGACGCCTCTGATACATGCTCACAAAGATTTATAGATTTACGGAAGAGACTACACAAAGATAATTTAAACAAAACCAAACACAAATAACTTTATCATATTAGTAAAGTTTCTATTTTATTTACTTCTTATAAACATAAATTAAAGAAGGACTACATATGTCGATATCACTGTAATACACTTTTAGTAATTGTAATCATCGCTGTTTCGGTTTGTAGAGCGCTGTAGGTAATTAAGTTACTGGTGTAACGAGCTAAATAACATCATGTGTACCATAGAGAACAGTACAATGTGGTACAAAGTATGTTATCTTTAGTAGCAAGCGTATCATTTACAGTCACGTGATCGTCACGTCTCATCACGTCGGTTCATTTAAATAGGCAACTGTGCTAGCATCTTAACTACAACTTTACTATTATAAGCAAGCGGAAGACTTATTATAAGTTTACTGTTCTGCCCATCTTCTTTTTTTTTATTTTAATATAGCAAAGTGTAAAAAGTTATTGTATTTTTTTTAATAAAAAATAAATTTGAGTACAAAGTGTGATGACAAATCTAGCAGTTAGATTTTTTCGGTTAAACGTAACGCTATCTTTACCGCCCCCCGGGGAAATAACGTCCTGTCACGCAGAATATACTGGTTCGCACCACAATTAGTGATCACCAGAAATTGCGTAATTAGAGGCCATTAATCGATCTTATATGCGACGTTTAGATACTTCACCTCTGTTGGTTCCTTTAATAATAATCTTAGTTGAAAGCTTTGCGCTATTTCATAATAAAAATATTTTACTTATTATAGTAGCATTTTAAAAGGCTCGTTTGAGCTTCTCATTCAGTCTGCGTTTAGTGTTTTTGGCAAAAAAAAAATTCTTTTATTTATCACTTTATGTCAAATTCCTTCTTTTTTGACCAATAATTAGTTAACGTTGGATTTGATAATGAAACTTAATTAAATTTGGAGATACGTATTGTTGTAACAATCCATGACAAAATCTTAAAAAAAGGTAGATTTTCACTATATGCGATGTGATTCCTAGCAAACAAATAAATAACATTTATGTCAAAATATTTCAAAGCGAATAATACTCTTACAAGAAAATGTTTTTTATTCCAGTGGCTTATACTACTTTTGTGTGTGTAAAAGACAAGATTTATCTATTCTTCAGGACAGAGCAGATTTTACTCTCCATCTCCTAAATTTCGGTTTTGCACGAACGGCGACCCTCCGGAAATGGTCACGCCGAAACTCCAACGCAACGTCTGACCGAAGTCAATTTTTTGTGAATATGCGTTTACCCCAACCGCAGCGTTGGATGATGGGAAAGAGTAATGATCGTAAATGGGAGGAAATTACCGAGGCACCTTATCGTTCGATTCAATATGCCCAATGGTTCAGGGGTGAGGATAATGAAACTGCAACTAAAGCTGCCATTCGCTTGATGTTCCTTTAGTGCGCCGTCAATGGAAGTAATTGCCGCTTATTCGGATCTTTAGACGCGGTTAGGAACGGAACCACTATTCAACCTTTCTATCACTCTTATTCATTGCTGGAAATGATTTTGTAACAATAGCCATCATGTCGTTACTTACATTTTTATTTTTTGTACTCTAATTACACAAAGAAAGGAGGAACACATAACACAAAATTTATATTAATTTCAAACCGTTGTATAATGATATTCTGTACACCATCCCCTATGGAGACGTCTAGGGCTTAATATCACATGTAATTATAACAATGTATACAATAATTAATTGAATTTGCTACTATGTATAATTATATGATTGTAATACAATTTGATTATAATATCATCCGGCAAAATATTAATTTACTGTGAAATATATAAGTGATCATGTATATTTATGTTAAAGTCTTAAATTAGTATCCTGATTAATATCTAGACAACTTTGATAGCTATTTGCGTTAGTTCGACGGTAGTAGTGGGGTGTTTGTCTTAACAGATATAAACATCGCTCGAGTGAATAAACAGCTAATGTTGACAATACACACAACCCATTAACGGTTTACACCTGTAGAGCGAATATAAAACTCGATATGCGGGTGCCGGGAGGGAATTTAGCCTTCAATAAAACGTGAGCCGCATAAGTTAAGCCGAGTCTTAAGGGAACATTTGTTCAGTAAAACGCGTGACGAAATTGCGGGCGCGGGTCTCCATTCTCGTTCTTCGATCACTCTCACACACTCAACCCTAACACTTAGCGTTCCCTTTTTTCCAATTTCACAGGCTTTTTTACACATCAATCTCCGCTATGTATTATGAAAAGAAAGCATTTTACTCCACAATTTCATTTGACAACGCGCGGAGTTACTCAGAGTGCAATTGAAGGTTACGTGGTAGTACAATTTTCAGATACATAAGGATAATAAAGGAATTTAATGTTTATTTTCTATCTTACAAAGGCTTGGTAGTTGAAAATCATGACTACGGATTGGTATTCTGTGCATACTATGTCGAGAATTCGAGTTATATAAACCAAACTCTAAAACTAACTTCCATAAATTGTATAAATATTTGCTTCAATTTGAAATCAATTCAGCAACCTCGACTCATTTCAGTCATCTCTAAAGCCCGTGGTTTATTTTAACAATTCAAGCGTATTACTAAATTACTAGGGAACTATATCAATTATTACAAGTGATAAGTACAATAATTACGTAATAATTTAACGCCCTTTCCAATAGTCTAATAGAAATTCATTGTTATAAGACGGAATAACGACCGGTTTGATATGAACACAATTAGTTTCGTGGCAGAGGTACAAAATTACGTAGCCTTAATGGAACACAAATTGTGAAGCGAATACGATCTTATATACTTTGAACAAACACAATACACGCATAAGCTGCCGTGTACCAAAGAACTAACTGCTGGCAACGGAGCGTCGCTTGATTAGGTCGGGACGGGAATAGCCGCTCTCACTATAAAGATTTTTGGGTAAACGTAATATCATGTCGTTACGACTAGGGAATGGACCGAGGCAAACTTTCACGTCTTTGTTTTTCATCTAGAAAATTTTCGTCATGGATTCATTTAACTTTGCGTATATAATACCTTACTGTCTTAGTAGCATGATTAACTTAATTGAAATAAAAAATATGCTATCTAAACGCTAATTCAATAGAATTTTTCTGAATACAGAAAACATAACTAGTGTACAGGAGTGGAATATCAATGAAAAATATTAAATACCATCAAATAAAAAGAATAGCGGAAGACTGTAATAGTTCGCCCTGTCTGACCGCCAAACTTCAGTTTGAAGAAAGCTCATGATAACGTTGACGATGAGTGGAATATAATTATGATTAAGATATAATTTATGATTAAAAATGAAAAATTTTCATACCCTAAAGTCTGGTCACATTAGTACAGATTGTTCTGAAAATTATTGAAAACAACCAAAAAATTTAAAACAGGTTTAATGGTATAAGTATCATATCCTAAACGTTCAGCATATTCATTAAAAATCTATTATGTTGATACAACAAACAGATATTGTAGGTTGAATACACCGCAATGATAATATGATAAAGTTAGATATAACCAATACTGAGGTACGTAGAATAATTGCCCGTACGAAATAGAGTGTTTAATATTAAGATCTGATATTTGTCACCCTCGCATATATGTTATCACTGAACAAGACCGACTACAAATGACAAGTATGTGTAATCAACTCAACGTAATTGCTATAAACGACGCGACCGACTAGAATAATCGAATACGTAACAGGTTCATATACTCCCGACGTCTCCGTACACGCGCGTACATAAATACTTTACTCGCAATTCACAGCTAATATGAACGTAGTCGAAGATTTGCTATTTAAACATTTACCAGTGAATTAAGAATAGGTATCATTGATAAAAATGTTGATTGCAATATAAACATTATTACTTTTTCATAACTTTTATATATATTGATTTCTATTACTGCGGATTGAATAACGCCGTATCAGTTACGCCATTGTTACGTTTTAAATATCCTTAGTTTACTAACAAAGTAACAGTTTAGTAACAAGTTTACTAACACTTCATACGTTATAAGAATACCAAAAGAATAAAACAACTCGTTGGCGATAGTATTCATGTTTTAATACAAGTGTGTGTTTAAGAAAAGAGAGAAAAGGTTGATTAAAACAGATAACAAGTTAATAAAAATTATATAAGTTAAATATGGATTATATAGATTTATAAGTAATTGCTTTAAAGCTATTTTTTATTTCTGTTGTACTTTCCATACAGCCTTACGCTTTCACTAAGATTAGCTAGTAGAAAACTCATAGTGAGTTAAGCTCGCTAGTACAATTTTATAATATTTGCCGTTACTTTACATTAATATACGAAGTATTAAAATAAACATTTATACACATGTATGTAGCAGGAACTTGTTTAGAAATTGTAAAGAAAATTACAAACAAAAGACAAAAGACCTTATAACACACTAATAAACGACGACATGAAGTTCTATGAAAAGTTTGATTTAAAGAGTATCATTTCCAATTAAACATTAAAATGTTTATATTACCTTTTTTATAGCACCCAATTACTTAACCAAAGATTACAAATTATTCTTTTATGTCTTCCACATCGCCTTGAGGCTCTTTATCTTATTGGTAAATCTAAATTGAATTTTGGCGAGGGTGTACAGTCTATTAAATAAATCAGGGTTATACATCCCTCTGATTTTGTTCTTTCTTTATCATGACAGTCGAGTTCAGTAGCTGTAGCTTGGTAACACACGATGAAGTAAAGAAGAACCTTCATGTCCAGTCCGTTGACCGGGGCTGACCCGAGGTAGCCAAACATTAAACTAACGAAAAAGCAATAAACACTAAGTTTTAGCTGCAGCATACCTTTTCTTTTCGTTTTGTATAGGCATTTTGCTTTAATGAAACCTAAAATAACAAAAGTGATAAAAATACATATCTACCCATATATTTAAACATATTTACACAATATTATATTGATGTCAATGTCTTTTGATTTATTTAACGAATATTTTATTGGTTATAGATTATAACCAAACTTTTATCAAAGAAAATCTTTCTACGAAGTTCTCATTTTTGTTTGTAATTTAAGCTCATTTCTTTTATTCTTTAAACAACGCAAAGCGAAAATATCATTTTAGAATATTGAAAAAAAAAGTCTGGAATAATAGTTCAATATAAAAAAATATTAAAGAAGCCATTAAGATTTATATCGAATGCATTGCTTGATAGTTTTTTAAAATGCCCTACATCATAAGAATTTTTTCTCATGTTTATTTCAGCCTTCACATGAGATAAAGCGTCAGTGAGCCAGATATTCATGATTATATAAACATTTTTGATGATTAGTTATCATCACAAATGTTGTGTTTAGTATATAGTTGATGATCACATAAAATTTAAAATAATATGGTAAAGAGAAAATAATATTTTTGTTAGGAATAATTGTATGTCAAACAGGTTATCGTAACCTTTTGAGTCTTGATTACATGGACAACCTGTATTTCAAACAACAGATAGGTTTTGTTTGTTTTAGTTCAATTCCATTAGTATCATGACAATAGGATGAAAGTAAATTGGTTGTGTTCACTCATTTATTGCTCGGGTGGCTCTTCATCTGAGTCATCGCGATATCTGTTATTGAACAGATAAAACTTTGATTTGATTCAGAACAAGTTTTCTGTACAACAAAGGAAGCGATTTACTACATAGCGTGAACTTCACAAAGGAGGGCGGCGAATCAAAACTATGAGAGAAATAATATTTTTTACAACAAGAAGCGAAGAGACTAAAACTTCTTAGTATTCTTAACAATTTTTGGATAGCGACACATTATGTTCAAACTATTAGACAGTAACTCTTTATTTACGTAAGATATAAGAACAACTAGATGGTAGAAATCATGCAGTGGTATCTACCGCTACCATAAAAAAAATCTTTTGATATATCATTGATACGTCTTAAAATATTACCAGTATAATTCTATACATACAAATTGATAAAAACATCAAATTATCTGTGATATGAACTATCATGTTTCCTCATCGCCTGTTGACAGTTTTTCAATACACGAACGAATATTTGATACTAGATAGTACTAAAATGATATATAGCGGTATATAATGGAAGATTGATTGGCTTGTTGAAGTTGAGGTTTACTAAGCTTCATATATGCGTCAGCTAATAACAATGACCCTATCGGTTTTGATTAATAGTCGAGAATGTTACCACCATGTACCTACCACTCGTGACATCGTGTAATTCGACATATCAATTTCACCTCCAATTATTAAAGGAAAATACCTTTGTAATTTATACTGATTTTTGAAAACAAAACGTACAGGAGTTCATTGTAGGAGCGTCTTGTTTCTATATGAAAGTGAGTTCACATCTTTGACGCTCTAATTAAGAAACTTGATTGTCATATTTTCTAATGATGTCTTAAATAATAAATAGTTTTTCATTGTAACTATTATCCCTAATGTTATGCTTGTGTAAATTTCCATAATTTTTGAAATGAAAAATAAATTTTTTCATTAAACCAAGAACTTTTTTAATTTTATTTCATTCATAATATATTTTCTACTTTCTCTTTTTATATACTATGTGTTAAGCTGAGGTCAAGTTTAATTCTATATCACACAAATTTCTGACGAAACTTAATACGGAGAAGTGGGTATTACTATCAAACTGGACTTATCATATATATGTGGCCACGGACACAAACCAACGACCTGTGCGGCACAACGTGAACGGTTAACCGCTGCCTGTACATAATAATTAACAATATAAAACTGTTTGAATAATTTAATATCTGTATTTAAATATTAAATGTAAATAGGGAGTGATGTTTAAATTTACGTTAACACTCATTTTTCGTAAACAGCCGTCAATAGAATTCATTCATTCATGACACGAAAGCCACCGCAAGTCAGTCGCAAAGAATTCGAGGTTATATTTCTCATTTCAAATTCTCGGTAGAGGACTGGAATCGTAAAAAGCGGATTATGCTCACCGCGCCCGCGCCGCGGATAGAATTCGCGGGAAAGAGCCGAGTCGGCAATATGGGCTGCTTTATTTACTCCTTGCCGCTAAGCTGCATATAATGAAAACGCACTGTCGTGTAGAGGCGTCAAACGTCAGGGGATAACCGAAGTTGGAATTAGCACTCTTGATACTAGCGCCAACTCATTTTTAAGTTCCTTGACTGTACAGTAATAAGACAACAGAAGTCCATTGTTGTACACGTCGATTTATCTCTCTTTCTTTATTTCTTGAGATGACAAAAGCAAGACGTACACCTGATGGTTAAGTGATACACTTGCCGATAACAACGATATACACAGCACAACATTACAGTCTTCATCTTGAGACAAAGGATGTTAATTCTCATTACCCCAGTAATACAATACCTTTCAAACCGGAACACAGTTTGTAACACTATTGTTTGGCGATAGAAATAAGAGTCGCAATGGTAGTTATCTAAAGACTCTAGCACAAAGACCTGCGGTGATACCTATCTATATACTCTGGTAAAATTTAAAACTCCATCTAGAGACTTACTAACAATAGAGTCAATACTTCAAATAAATATTTTCTTCTATATGTTCAAAAATTATTTTAAAACTTATGTTGGTATTTAAACCAACGACACTATACGTTTATGTAAGTATCAGTATCTAAATCAAATATCAAAAACAAGAAAACAGAAGAATATATTGTTAGTAATGAAAAAGCACAGATCACAGATCAAAAAGATGTTACAGTAACTAAACTTAGTAATACTCTAACATTTGAGTTGTTTCTAAAGCTACAATACAATTATTATAACTAACGAAGTTCATTTATCATTTATATGGTACTTGATTTATATTATATTTTGCAATATAAAAAATTATTCTTAAAACTTTGTACGAACAAAATTACACTGTTATAATAATATTAAGTTTGTTTATGCTGGAACAATTTTTTACCAAGTAACAGGCATTATAATTATTATAAATGCATAATTCACTCTTGTCACGCGAACTCTTTGTTTGAATAGGCAACACGATTAGTAATTTCGTGATAACTTTAAACGAAAGCCTTTTAATAGTTTTAAGTAATGAAATGTGTACATAATAAAATTTGCACGTACAACACAAATTGAATTGTAATAACGGGGCCTTCAACGGCTAAATCGACTTCGGGTTGTGCAGCTGAAGTAATTGTTAAAACATAGACCGTATTATTAAAGAAAGTAAAATTAAAAAAAGCATTGCCATCGGTGATTGACCAGTGGTGAGTGAAAATAATTTTGCATTATTAAAAATAGTCAAGTGAATATATAAATGTCTAGTTATTCTATAAAAAGGTTGGCAAAGGTATTAATAGTTAGTGTTATATAACATTTCTTTGCTATATATAATTATTACATAAATTTTTTTAACTCCTCTATTTTTTGTTGCTATAATCAATATCTTTATGTCGTAGTACATCTCTATGCGCAGTTGCTTATTCGCACATTTCACAAGACTTGTCACTTGTCGCACGCGCCTTCTCTACGCCTGTATCCTGAAACTGTAGAAATTACAAGCTAGTAATAATTAAAAAATCTCATTTTCCTCTTCCGATTTACTTTCCTAATTTTTTTTTAGTTATGTAATCTTTTACAATGAACTATTACTATTTGGAATATTACTTGCATTGATTATTTTTAATAAAAATATATTAATACATTAAATAAGTGTTCTTCGTGATCAATTTTTTTTTTCGGTGTAGATATAGTACCAAAAAACAATTTGTCAAATGAAAATTATATATCATACAGTGTGTCTCAAGCTTATTAGAATATGTATGGCGCGACGCGAAGTTTTTTTATATACAAAATTTTTTTATACGACGAGACAAGCAAGGTCGTCACCTTGTGTTAAATAATACGTTTGTCCATTACAACGAGGTGCTGGTTAAAATGGTATATAAAGCACTCCATTGTAGTCGTCACCTTGAGACATATATGGGTTAAGTCTCGTTACGCCAGTAATTTCACTAGCTTACAGCGCCTTTCAAACCAGGTCGCAATAATATTGGCACAGTACTGATTGTTGGCTGATAGAAATGCTGCGGCGGTATTTACCTAGATGGTCTCTGGTAACATAAACCTACCGCCAGTAACTAGAGAGCACAATGGAAAAACCGTATGACTCATCATTGTTAAAAGGAACTAATATAAAATACGAAGCAATGTAGTAGAGATACTGTTAAGAAAACAACAAGATATGTCTGCAATACAATTTTATGCACGGCACTAAATCAGTTGTCCTTATTTCAGCTAGAGCTTGAAAGCAACTACTTGGAGACGCTCGGCTCATATCGGTTCCCATAAAAATGTTTTATGTTAGTGGCTAATAAATGACATCAGCAAATTCGGTAAGACAATATGAGAGGCGCTCTATGCATCCGTTTCCTCTTTTATTTCCTCCCCTAGCAATCATTGTTTCGGCTGAAAATGGGGGCGCCGCGCCGCCGCTTCTGGCAGACGCACTCAATAATATAAGAAATGTTTTGTTAAGCTGTTACGCATCATGTTGATTTAAGACCCGTGAAATACAATTTATTAATATCAGACATGTATATTAAGTAACAGTTTATCTCTAATGAGAAACATAGCTAAAATACCTTTTAATAATAAAACTACACAATTCTCTAAACTGGAAGTAAGTCTCTATTGCCGGAGACAGTCTAGGAAAGTACTTCCGCAGATCCTTTTGCACTCGACAAATAGTACTATACAAACATTACTGTGTTCCGCTTTAAAGAACGTTGTCAACTAGTGAAATTACTGAGATAACGAGACTTATTAACTTATGTCCCAAGGTGAGTGGCCAAACGCAATGTGGTGTTGTGTATACCATCTTACTACCACGTTGTTATAAGCAAACATATCACTTACCATCACGTGAACGCTTTGGTCGTCGCGCCGTCTCACCGAAAAAAAATGTATTCTCAATTTTTATTTTGTCAATCAAATAATAAGAACATTTATGTCTTCGTCAAAATACAGTCCACCAATCATAATGTGGTGTTCTTAGACTGACTTAGTAACTATTTATTATCTGATGCTAATTTTAGAAATCGGTTACATAACTACTGAAATTTTTAAATAATCATCCCTTATATACGTTGTTCGAAAATCTTCTTGATTTTTAACCCTTTCCTCGACCTCTTACGAGATTGGTTTTGGCCTTTTACGGCTCGAAAAGTTATTGTTCTCGGGGCCACACGTCATTATTCAACGTCATATATCTTACCAAGTTGAGCACTTATCGTGAATGGGGTGGCCTTAAATGTTTCGTGTTATGTGTCAATCTTAGTTTTTAGATATAATCCCATACAAAATCTTTGTAGATTTCCAATAATGACAAAATATACAATTTTACATATATAATAAATAAATGTTAAAATTACAGTCTAGCTGAACTTTCTATATTTGTCAAAAATTTACACACGTCGATTCCCTCATAATTATTCTGAGTTGAGAAATACATAATTTATATACATCATCAATAACACCAGTTCTATGTAAAAAATCCTTGTATCCAAAAGACTGCAATAACCTATCCGTAATAAAAATTCAAAGCACATATACGGGAAGAAAAAACTTTGGTAAGAAAATATAGAGGATTTCGTCCCCGATGTTTACTCGTCGTGGTTAAGCTGCATCTAATGAAATCCCCTGTCAGGATATCCTTGCACCAATTTAAACTTCCCCGTCATGCTCTTGATTGTAGAACAAGGGAAACATTTATTTTTATTACTTACTGTTTCTCCTTTCGAAACTTTGTATTAAAAATATGCCAGCTTATTGACTAACACGCAAAATTGTTATCCTTCTTTTTGTAAAACAGTTATAACAACCATTCAATAAGATCAAAAATGAAATAGGTTGTTACTTTAAGATTCGTATATATTTCAGTTTGTTACCTTTTTTGTAACACTATTGGTACGTGACAGATGATATTGAAAGATTAATATCTTCTACGGATGGTGAGTTCCAAAGAGACTGTCAAACGTATCTATCTGTTCATATCAATGACTAAAGTCCCCTACATCGGAACACTGAATTGAACTGATGGTGCATTCTACTTGGTCGCTGACGCTTGAATGATTTTCTAAACTGAACTAAGATTAAGAAGTATCGAAATGTTTATTTATATATTGAGAGTTGGTAAAAGCTGACGCTATATAAATTATTAAAACTATAGGACGATACAACTGATTGCGTGCGATGACTACTAGAATTAAAATTATTATAAAGTTTTGATGTAAGTAATAACTCTTGTACTTATTCTTAAGATATTAATAATTTTAACATTTAATTCTTTTACCTACAACGGGTTAATTCTTTAATTTCTGATGACATTGAATGTCAATAAGGTTGACGATGATGAAGCGTGCCAAGCGCTCTCAATACTAGAGTTAAAAAATGGATATTTTATGCACATATAAATTTTTATGAAAAATTGGTTATTCCTTGTTATTTTTTAAAAAATAACTTTTATTTGGTTTCCGGTCGCGCTGGAAATCTATTGGAGAGGCCTACGTTCAGCAGTGGACTGCAATAGGCTGATATGATGATGATG